>CAMQGK010000487.1:285000-327500 GCA_947000775.1 Pterois miles | reverse complement strand
CGTACTACTCTCACCTCTGGTCATGAGGGCTGGGTCAGGACCCACAGAACTAGATCGGGGTACAAGAGGCTGAAATGGGTTTTCTCAGGAGGGAGGCTGGTGTTGAGAAGATCAGAGATCCCTGAGGGACTCGGAGTAGAGCCGCTGCTCCTTTGCATTGAAAGGAGCCAGTTGAGGTGGTTCGGGCATCTGGTAAGGATGCCCCCCCACTGGGCTCCTCCCTAGGGAGGTGGTCCAGGCAGGACCAGCTGGGAGGAAGCCCCGGGGAAGACTCAGGACTAGATGGAGAGACTATATCTCCACACTGGCCTGGGAATGCCTCGGGATCCCCCAGTCAGAGCTGGTTGATGTGACCCGGGAAAGGGAGGTTTGGGGTCCCTGCTGGAGCTGCTGGCCCTGACCCTGGATTAGTGAAATGGCGAATGCACTTGTATTTATATCGCGTTTTTCTAGACTTGAGTGGTCATTAGACTAGAAAAGCGCTACAGAAATGCAAGTGCATTTATCATTTATCATTTCAGTTATCCGGGGTCAGGTCGCGGGGCAACAACTCCAGCAGGGGACCCCGAACTTCCCTTTCCTGGTTGACGATGAGTGAGTGGACCTGAAGTGATTCCTGCTGCTCTCCACTTACTGTAACTGTCTGATTCCTCGAACACGTTTTACTTGTTAACATTAAACACTTACATGCACATTTTCATGTATCCTGTAAAAAATGTTGTGTGATTTTCAATCCATTCCTCCACATAGACTCAAATAAAGCTAATATATTGATTCTGGCTTTAAAAAAATCATTTAAAAACTATTAAAAAACACATTGTGATACATAGGTGACTCTATTTTTCCACCCCTAACAGTTGGTATATAACACATGTAATCAATCTGGACAGGTGACGTAATATAAAGAGCAGTAAAGTCCAAGTCAGGAGGAGGTCGGGATGGATGGAAAACGCCAGACTTTCACCCAGAAGACTGATGTTCGTGTCCCGTGTGACTCTAGAAGTCAACGTTGATTTCTTTGTCAAGAACTTCTGTATTTAAGTTCTGTCACTTCCGTAGCTATTTCAACACAAACCACGTTTTATTTCCACCATTTTTTAGAAATTGATTTATTTTAGCCTTTTTTTTCCCAGAAACTTTCTAAAACTATTGTAACAGCTGCAGTTATGTTAATACAACAAAGGCACTTAGGTTTAGGAAAAACACAGAAAACACATCACAAACACAAATGTTACTTCAAAGTAAGACTTTTGGTCTCAAACACGTCTTTCTGTCAATAACATTGTGTTTGTTTCAGCTCTGATGTGAAAAATTACTGACCACATTCAAGCAGCCGAGGTGGAAAAACATGTTCGCCTCTGATGTTGTCGTTTTTTCGGCCTCTGAAGACGCCAGCAGCCTCCTCTCCTTTTACTCCTTGATGATTGGCCGGTTCCCCACTGGAGCAAGAAACACACTTAAAACTAGAACATGGACTTAAAAGTGGAGTGAACGTCACAAACAACAGTTTTTGAAATGTCCTTTATTTTTGCCGAGTTAACTCAGCGTCAGCCGTCCTCACACATCTACAGACGAACTTCTTCAGAAGGACGACAGCTCCTGATGGATTCAAACAGAAGACTGCTGAATAACTGAGGACCACTCTGGTCTTTTCAGTCTTTTCCTCTGTGACTTGAACCATGTGGAGCTGAAGACAGAGCTGAGTGGACACACTGTCTCTCTGTCTGTCTCTTATTGAGCCACGAACTGACCGACAGCAGCAGCAAGAAGAGGACAAAAGTCTGTATGGGACGTCTGACAGCTCCCAGAGAGGGACGAGATCACAGAGACGAGGACGGATTATAAGCACAGAAGAAGAAGAAGAAAGACAGCCCTCCTCCTGTCTCACTCTCATCTGTATTCAGTCTCCTCCACGAACCTTTACTGTGGAGCTCCAACAACCTCAGGGACTTTAGCACAACTTCTTCTTTATACAGTCAAATACTTTGTAGAATATTCTTAACGTGGATACATAAACATATGCAGTATACTGTAAATACATATACATACATATGCACATGTACAGCTACATACAGTACATACCAGGGCCGTCCCCGACCACAGAAACACACAGTCGTCCGACATGTACGACTTCCTGTCGGCGCTGAGCTCACAGGTCTCCTGGACGAGTCGGACGGCAGCCCGAATACAAACCGCACACACAGGACGTTAAATACAGAATTACAAATACATAGCAGTGATACTGAAAATATCCATCCATCCATCCATCCATCATCAACCGCTTATCCCGTTAGGGGTCGCGGGGGGGCTGGAGCCGATCCCAGCTGGCATAGGGCGAAGGCAGGGTACACCCTGGACAGGTCGCCAGTCCATCGCAGGGCACATAGAGACAGACAACATATAGACAGACAACCATTCACACTCACATTCACACCTACGGGCAATTTAGAGTCATCAATTAACCTAAACAGCATGTCTTTGGACGGTGGGAGGAAGCCGGAGTACCCGGAGAGAACCCACGCTTACACGGGGAGAACATGCAAACTCCACACAGAAGAGCCGCAAGCTGGAATCGAACCTGCAACCCTCTTGCTGTGAGGCGACAGCGCTAACCACTACACCACCGTGCAGCCGATACTGAAAATATGTTTTTTAAATTACATTTAAATTCTGAAACGCTTTGAAATCGTTCTGGATCTTCAACTTTTACAAGCAAGAACAGAGAGAAAAATATATCTGTCCAAGTAATCCAAATTATGCAAATAAAAACAACGAGTGAATGAATGAATCAATGAATGAATGTATATTTCAAATTCAACCTCATGCTCTTCTTCTTCTTCCTGTGTGCTTACAGAGTGTGTGGCCGTCTGTGTGTGTCTGCATGTTTGTTGAGAACACCTGTGTGTGTGTGTGTGTGTGTGTGTGTGTTTTTGTTTGTGTGTGTGTATGTGTGTGTTTGTTTGTGTTTGTTTGTGTGCGTGTGTGTGTGTGTGTTTGTGTGTTTGACAGGCAGTCTGGATTCTCTGTGTGTTTGTGTGGTTTGATTTCCCATCTGTTGTTTAGTCACTTGGTGGCTGCAGTGATGGGGAGGACAAGGGGACAAGGAGGCAAGGAAGGAAGGAAAGGAGAGAATGAGGGAAGCTGGAAGGAAGAGAGGGAGGAACAGAGGAACAGACATGGGAAAGAAAAGTTGACAGGAAGCAGGGAGGAAAGGTAAGGATGCGCCGACACCAGATCTGACACTGACTCAAATACCTGGATCAATAATAATAATAATAATAATAATAATAATAATAATACACTATTCTGTATACATTACATACTGGAATGTTAACTCCTGTTTAAATTCTGACCAACTGTTTACAAGCTTTGCATTAAAAAGGGATTACACCTGAAATTAAGGTGGAGGAGGGGGGAGGAGGAGAGGTGGAGAGCGGGGGGAGAGGGGAGGAGGGGAGGAGAGGGGAGGAGAGGGGAGGAGGGGGGAGGAGAGGTGGAGGAGGGGGAGAGGGGAGGAGAGGTGGAGGAGGGGAGGGGAGGGGAGGAGAGGGGGAGAGGGGAGGAGGAGAGGTGGAGAGCGGGGGGGAGGGGAGGAGAGGAGAGGTGGAGGAGGGGAGGAGAGGAAAGGGGGGAGAGGGGAGGAGGAGAGGTGGAGGAGGGGAGGAGAGGGGAGGAGAGGAGAGGTGGAGGCGGGGAGGAGAGGTGGAGGAGGAGAGGGGAGGAGAGGGGAGGAGGGGGGAGGAGAGGAGAGGAGAGGTGGAGGAGGAGAGGAGAGGTGGAGAGGGGAGGAGAGGAGAGGTGGAGGAGGGGCGGAGAGGGGAGGAGGAGGAGGAGAGGAGAGGTGGAGGAGGGGAGGAGAGGAGAGGGGAGGAGGAGGAGGAGAGGAGAGGTGGAGGAGGGGAGGAGAGGAGGGGAGGAGAGGAGAGGTGGAGGAGAGGAGAGGAGGTGGAGGAGGGGGAGGAGAGGAGAGGGGGGAGGAGAGGAGAGGAGGGGAGGAGAGGGGAGGAGAGGAGAGGTGGAGGAGGGGAGGAGAGGGGGAGGAGAGGAGCGGTGGAGGAGGGGAGGAGAGGAGAGGAGGGGGGAGGAGGGGAGGAGAGGAGAGGAGAGGAGAGGAGCGGTGGAGGAGGGGAGGAGAGGAGCGGTGGAGGAGGGGAGGAGAGGGGAGGAGGAGGAGAGGTGGAGGAGGAGAGGAGAGGAGGGGTGGAGGAGGGGAGGAGGGGCGGAGAGGGGCTGGCCGCAGGCTGAGTTGGACTCGGTGTCTGTCGGAGCGACGCGGACAACACAACCGTCTCACGGCTCTCCAGGAGGAAAGAACTTCTCCTCTCCTGCACCTCCCTTTCTTTTTCCTCCCGATGCGTCTCTGCTGCTCCGGTTAATCTGCTTTTACTCGCTTTAGTCGGTTCCTCAGACTTTGTTTCCTCGGAGCGGATCGAGCGAACAGGTGGCGATGATGGCGAGCGGAGCGCCGGCGCCGCTCTCCCCGGCTCTGCGCTCCCAGACGCGGGTCGCTGTGCTGCTGTGGCCGCTGTTGTTGGTGACCTGCTGCCGCTCGGTGTCGGCGCAGGAGCTGCCGACCAACGGGGTGAACGGATACAGCCTGCACCCGCCGTACTTCAACCTGGCCGAGGGCACCAAGATCACCGCCACGGCGACCTGCGGGGAGGACGACACCGGCAGGACCGTGAACGACCTGTACTGCAAGCTGGTCGGAGGCCCCGTGTCCGGAGATCCGAGCCAGACCATCCAGGTGAGCAGGACGCAGCTTTATGAAACTTTTATACTGCTGCTCAGTGAGGCGGAAACTTTATTAGACCCACTATATTTTTATTTCCTCAGATATTCCTGACCATATTGTGAAGGTTAGCTTCAGTTTTATCTCCATAATGACCTTTGTGGTGCATGCACAATGGTGAGCATTTTAATCGCATTTTTTCAGTGTGTGGTGCTCAGTGGTAGTTTACAGTGATGTTCCTGTAGCCTGTCTGTATGGCACCATGAAGCACTCCTCTAGCATTAGTTAGGAGCTATAATGAACCTGTAGTGATCTTACACAGTTTTATTGCATTTGCAGCTTTAACATTTTTACCTCGGTCCATTTTAAGGACTTAATTTGATCAGATTTAGTGTGTGTGATGACATGTCTCTCCTGTGGTGTCACTATGATCCTCACATTGGGTAGTAGTCTTTCAGAGCTCTGTTTACTGGTGTTTCGGAGCAGTTTCTGTATGTTTCACTCTAGTTCTTGTTGTGCTGGACTTTGTGCAGGATGCCAGCACACTGCAGTCAGAGCTGAACCGAGGGGTCAGCCGTCTGAGCTGCCAAGTCATTATTTCATGCACTGCTTCCTTTGTAGGACTTGGCAGCGTTTAACACAGGTCGCTTATATAAGGACAGGCAGCTCCTCTGCTCGGACGGGACTCCACACAAACTACAGTTTCCACATTATGTGTGTTTTATAGATGGCTTTTTAATGAGATGATGAGCTTGTAAAAGCCATTGTGTGTTTGATGTTTGAGGAGCCTGCAGGTATCACTAGTTAACGCACAAAGGATTATTGCAGTTTGGTGGGTTAACCATTAAATCAACCCTCTGGGTGATAACATGCAGGCTTATTGCCCTCTCTCTCTGTCTCTCTCTCCCTCTCTCTCCCTCCCACCTGTTTCTCACATTCCTCACCGTGACTGACCCGTGTCCTCCAATCAGAGTTTGTCTGCTCTGTTACTGCGAGATCTCGGCGACCTGTGCGAGCGCTGCTTCCTCTGCTGGTGGTTCATTTTGCTATAAGGCTGGAGTGAACAGAGAGATTTCTACATCTACAGTTTGAGCTGGAATTAAAGCGAGCAGACATGAATATAAGGACGCTGAGCTGTTGAGATAAAGATATGAGCTTGGTCCGAATGGACAGCAGGGCGTCTCATATGTAGTTTGATTGTAAAGACTGAAAACGAAGCCAACAAACCCCCCTGTGGTGCCCTGAGGGGTCTGGTGGGTGGGGGCTTTCTGGAGTCTTTCAAGTTGTTTATTAAACTTCAGCTGACTCAGAAACGAGGAATTCCACTGGGAGAAAGAAGGAATTATACATTTTATTAAGTAATTATCACTTCAGCTGGTAATTTGGCCTCTGGTTTTAAATCTCAGCAGGACTTGATCCCGACCACATTTGACCCACTCCAGCTTCTTCTCCACGCCAAGGATTAGACTAGATATTCTCTCGTCATAGTTTTCGCTCAGCCTCCCTCTGATCTGTCCGCTCAGGGCAGTTTGGTTGAAGAGACGACGTCGGCGCGTAATTGGCTCAGGAAATCTCCAAAATGAACTCAAGAAATCTGGTCATTAGCTCGAGGAATGCTGCATTATGTGTCCGGGCTAAGAGGGTTAGCCCACTTTGCTGAGCTATTGTGGCTCAACCCACAACACACACACACACACACACACACACACACACACACACACACACACAAACACACAACCAGAAAACACACACACACCTTTCTGTGCTGAGGTTAATCCTGTTTTGATTTGACAGCAAGACGCGAGAGTGTTTTTATTAATTAAAAACAGCAGGAGGAGGATTTGTGTGTGTGTGTGTGTGTGTGTGTGTGTGTGTGTTTGTTAGGGCCAGCCTTAAGTTTTGGATGAAGAGTTTGATGCTGCTGTTTAGGGGACAGTTCTTGTCACCAGTGATTGAACCATAATTTAATCCCCATTAAAGTTAAGTGGATTTTAAGTATCAGCGATCCATTTAAGATGGAAGCAGCTGGAGAGACTAGAGCATGTGTCAAACTCAAGGTCCGTGGGCCAAATTAGGCCCGGCACCTCATTGTATGTGGCCCACGAGGGCTTGCTAAGAATACATTATGCTGATCATTTCATACTGCTTTACAGAAGTACGGTGTCCTTAAACTACATGTCCCACAATGCATCTCCATTTTGTTCCATGCTCACTGAAGCGTCTCAGTATCAGCGGTCATAAAGTCATAAATAATCTGAACAGAACCAAAATGTCCCAGAAAAGCAAAGTTGGAGCAGAGGGAAGGACAGAAAGAGGATCCATGTTAGTGGTTGATGGAGACCAGCCGGTATGTCCGGCCCTCTGAGGGGAACCATGATTCTGCTGTGGTCGGGGATCAAACTGGGTTTGAGACTCCTGGTGTAGAGAGTGAGAGAGAAGAGCAGATGTGATGTAGAAAGAGTTGGAGGATGTTAGAAAGAAAGAAAGAAAGATATTCCTTTATTAGTCCCACAGTGGGGAAATTCAGTTTTACACTCTGTTGTTCACACACAGTACATATACATGCGTCAATGGAGAGATGTCAGAGTGGGGGGGCTGCTCCTGACAAGCGCCCAGAGCAGTTGGGGGTTTGGTGCCTTGCTCAGGGGCACCTCAGCAGTGCCCAAGAGGTAAACTGGCACCTCTCCAGCAACCAGTTGGTCTTGGTCCATGGTCTTGGTCCATGGGGGTCTTGAACCCGTGACGTCCGCGTCCTAACCCAAGTCCTTACAGACTGAGCTACTGCTGCCCCCTTATTATTATTATTATTATTATTATTATTGAGAAAAGCTGTGCGTCATGTTAAGAGAGAAACTAAATCTAGATTACAACAATGAGTGAGCAACACTTTGCCTCCCTCTGAGGGAGGAATCCACGTCCTCAGAGCTGCCTTCACCTGGAGGTGGAGGGAAAGAAAGGTTGAATGAAAGACTGTATAACGCACACAGAGAGAGGAAATCAGCTCTACATGTTCATTTCCAGGTGGCCTTTTTGTTGGCGGGAGAGGATTGTGTTGTTACAGAAAACAGAGCAAAAGAGAACGAAGTAGTGTGAAAGAGAGTTTGACAGCAGGGCTGACATCCAGAACCAGGCGGTGACGTCTCACTGAACAACCGGGCTTGTTCTGAGAGAGGAAGCTGTCTCTGCATTTACAGACAGGACCAGTCAGCACTGGGCATTAGATCCTCACCAATACACAGTAGGCGTACACAAGGAGGGACATAGAAGTGAAGATTAACAAGTTTTAAAAAGGTAGAAACAATTTCACAGTAACTGTTTCATCACTAAAATACAGCCGCAGAGCCGACGCCGTCTTCAGATGTCTTGTTTTGTTCTCAACTCAAAGATATTCAGTTAACTGTCAAAGAGAAGGAAAGAAACCAGACGATCGTTGAGCTGGGACGATTCAGCCATCTACTGATTTAATACTGTCACAAAACTACAGCGTGATTTGATATCGTGATTTTTTTACCACTAGACCATGGGATAAAGATGAATCCGACACTTAAAAGGACTTTTACTTTGTAAAATCTCTAAACAAATGAAGTCAAATATATCAGGATCATTGTCAGGAATTATTGATTACAGTTTTTATCAAAGAATAAAATCAAATAAAGACATTTCCCCCCTCAAAAATGGATTTTCTTTTTAATCTATAAGGGACATGTACTGTTTTATACTCTGCTGAATATAATCCATCAGTCTGATTTCCATAGATGGATTCTGTAGATCCAGTTTCCTTTGTTAACACCTTATTTTGAAAAGCAGACGTAGTCCCAGGTGTCTACTTCCTCTAACTCCGGGGGGTCTCTCCTCCCCTTCATCTCCTTTCTCTTTTTCCATCCATGGTCACTCCCTCGGGGCCGTCTGAATGCATTTAACATAAATGTCAGTATATGGAGCTCTACAGTCGTAGCGTCGGCCCGTCGGACCACGGAGACGAGAGCGGGGGGGCCCCTCCCCCGTTTCCCCCCCGGTGTCTCTCTCTTTTCCAGTTTTCCCTCCTTTCTGTGTGTAGTGTTTCACGGCTGGATTTCGGGCCCCCCCCCCCCTTTCTCGGGGCCCCCGCACGTTACCGCCGTACGAGGCAATGACCCCCAACCGTTTCCCGTCCGTGCACGGAGTATACGCGGGGGCAGCGTGCCCACCCCTTTCCCCCCAGCGTTTTGGTCCATGACTTGACCGTGACGTCATCAAAAAAAAATAATTAAAACCAAACATATTTATTTTCAAAATACTCATTATTTTAATAGTTAAACAATTGATATTCTATTAAATCAAATTTAGCTTATTTCTGCTTTTCCTCTCAAAGTGTTTCCCTCCTTTACTGGATGTGTAGTGTTTACCAGGCTAATAATTAATTTTTTAATTTTAGTGAAGGTGATTAATTTGAGAGTAAGATTCACACAACAGTGATTACAGCTATCTCTCAAAAAGGGAGTGGGGTGGAGTCAGATAGTGAGCATTGACCTTTGACCTCAGTGACCTGCAGTGATAACATCTCCTCACCTGGGCTTTTGTTCAGGTCTGTGCTTGTTTAGTTTATACTAAAGCTTACACAGCCAGCAGTGGTGGGGTTAAACGCTCCGACAACCAAGCTGGATTAGCTGAGAATGAAGAGAAGCTGAAGAAACCACAGAGGTGGAGAGGACACTTCAGGAGGACATGTCCACCTCTGTTTGAGACCAGATCATTCAAACATGTTGCAGTGGTCTGTGTTTTATAGCATGTTTACCTGCATACAGTATATACTTCTCACAAAAAGTCAGGGATATTCTGTGTTTGGATGAAATTTCAAAAAGCCCCTAAGATGCAGTAAAACCTTTACAGGTGAACTTAATTTGACATTCTCTCAACTTTTGAATGCACATGTCCAACTGTTCAATGTTTCAGGACTTATTGAGTAACAAATGTCACATCTGTGAGTCAACCGCTAAATGTCCCGGTTCAGTGACGGTTTGTATTTAAACCGTCCTCTTCATCACATGTTGATGATGCTCAAGGACACACGGCAGGTTATTGAGACGTCGACATTTTTGTTGTGGTGTCCTCACCACTGGTGTTAGCTTTAGTTTCAGTAAATTGTTTGAGATGAAGAAATAACCATTGCATGCTTCTACTTAAATGATTTAATATCACTGCAGCATGAACTTTCTACGTTTTCCATAAATTTCACCCAAAAGTCAAATATCCCTAACTTTTTTTAAGTAATGTATTTATTTTTCATTTTTATTGAACTTTTATTTTTAGATTCAAAATCTTTCAAATTTCCAAAGGAGTTTTAGAGGCCAAAACGGCAGCTTAAAACTTTAACAAATAAAAGCACAAAAGTTTTAAACAACAGAAAGATTTTACATGACAGAGAGAAGGAAGTTTCAACAAACGACAAATAGCATCAACCAATGAATTAGCAGCGTTACATTCAGTGTCCCAGTCGTCCTTAATCCTGTTTTTAAAATAACATAATCTAAGATAAGTTAAGATGAACCTTTATTAATCCCCAGAGGGAAATCATCTAATCAATTAATTATCTGGTGTAAAGTGTCTCTGTAGCTCCCCCTACGATGAGGGCTCTGAAACTTTGACAGCACTTCCAGCAAAGATGAGGCAGGAATGACGTAATATAAAATATAATCTGTCTGCACATATAACAGCCTGCCCACCTGCTGGTTCATGTCACTATAAAATGACCAGGTAGATTGAAAACATGCCGTCCATCCTGCTGAACAGCAGGGTTGTGTTGTCATTGTGTGGCGCAGAAATGAATGGAAATCAACGGCTGCTTTCATGGTTGGAGCAGCACTAAGACTCTGAAACAGTAAATGTAGTTTTGTAATATGGTCTTTTTTGGTTGTAGGAAGGCAAGTTTACAATTCAAAGGACTTTACTTAAAAAAAGAAAGAAAGAAACAATTTAAAGAAAATACACCTTTTTTAAGCAGAAAGTAAATAGTTAAGAACAAAGACATTGATACGGGGTATGGTGGTCAATGGCAGGTATTTAAGGTTCAGTCAAAGAAAACGTTTGTCCTGGATTTAATATTCCTCAGGAAGGATATTTGATTCAAACCAGTAACTCAGGGAAATACTAGTATAATCCTTTTTTTGAATATTTCCAGTGCCGTAGAAGTTTTGTATGTCAGCTGCTGTTCAGATAGTTTGGCGTAGAGGAAAAGCTCCTTTCAGACACAGGAACCAGGACTCCATCCCTCGATTTTTGTATTTATCTGAAAACAAATACCAGACGGTGAGGCCGCCAGTTTGTCTGATTATATACCACTTGCCTCACTTTGTTGGAGGGAATATCGGCTTGTAAACTGGTTCTTTGGAAATAATGGTCTCGATGAGGTGTATTCCTCTCTGTTTTCTTGAAGTGAGATACTACTGTACCATACAGGACTACTTGGTAGGTGTAGCTCCTTATAGTAGAAGTGTGGTATTTTGAAAGTTTTCAGCTATACGCAGTCACACAGACTACCTTTATGACACATTATAACCTGCAACAGAAACCAGGGCCTCACTGTTCAGGTAACCTGAGTGGACTCGCCTCTCTGCTGGAGCAGAAGAAACGTGATCCAGGAAGCTTCAGGGACAAACACAAAGCTTTTCTTTTCATAGAAGTTTACTGTGACACTGACGCATTGCGCTGCTGTTTTGGCTGGGCTGTTAACCAAAAGGCTGAAGGGTCAAATCCCACAATAACCTGTGTGTGTTAATCACTAACGTCTAATCCAGGGTGTCAGACTCAGTTTGATCCCGGACCACATCAGCATCATGGTTACCCTCAAAGACCCGATCGGGTCCATGGAAGCTTTTCTGTGACATCTGATGAAATATTTAATGAGCAAAACATAAATCAGAGACCAGAGAATGTAAGGATGTTGGTAAATAAACCACCGTGGCGTCTGTAGTGAAAATGTGGTTGAAACAGGTGGAAAGAGAACAGCGAGGTCTAAAGTACAGCTTTTTAGATTTGCCCCAGGACACAGTAGAGTTTCAGCCTTTTTAACAGCTCGTACACTCAACTAAGGACTAAATCTCTGATGCATCTTCTCAGGGCCAATACTGTGACATCTGCAGCCAGGGCGACAGCGACCGCGCCCACCCCATCACCAACGCCATCGATGGGACGGAGCGATGGTGGCAGAGCCCGCCTCTGTCCCGCAGCACCGAGTACAACGAGGTGAACGTCACCCTGGACCTCGGACAGGTAGGACTCGTTAAATATAGCAACTAAAACACAAACGGATATGTGTAATTGTCTGTATGTTTCTGGTGGTCATTCGTCAATCTGCCGCTCTGCTCTGCGTTTGTATCTTCTGTGTGCTTCGCTGCTTTTACCGCTATTTTATATCCAGACAGTTTGCAGTGTTTCACCATATTTCATGAGATTTCTGGAATATTCCCCCAGAGATTTTACAGGGGACAGATCAGAAACATGTGATTTAACAAGCCAGTCAGATTGATTTTGATATGTCACATACGGGCTCGTTAGATGACACCGCCCACAGCTGGAGAACTGCCTTTTCTATTGGTGCTTTCAGATGTGGTGGTGATTGCCGTGTTTACTGGTTGGGCCCTGAACGCCCCCCTCATGTCATGTTCACGACCTCGTCTGTGGAAAGTTTCTGATTTGTTTTACGTGAGAAATGGTGGAGCCCATAGACGTTCATTTATCGCTGCATAATAAGTTAATGTTGTACAGCAGAGGTATTCAACTAAAATCTAAAGAGGTCCAGTGAGAGAAAATGTCTTGAAGCAAAGGTCCAGAAGATCATAATGTCTGACTATCTAGTGTGATATATATTTAAGTAGCCTAGTAGTCATATTAACATCTGCATGTAATCAATACCTGACTGTCAAATCAAATGAATTCAGTACGATTCAAAAACTTTTTGACAATATTTATTGTCCCGTAACAGAGAAGTAAATATAAACGTATGACAGCAGATATGTATCATGTCCTCTCGTTAACTAAATAAAAGTAGGGCTGCATTTCAAAATAAGAGAAAATAATAATGTTCAGATAATAATCTCTGTAGCAGTCGTCTGTTTCTCTCCCTCTGTTTTTCTACCTGTACCTCCATCTTTCTTTCTTTCTCTCTTTATCGTCTTTTCCTGTGTAACGTCCCTCTAACTCTCGTCTGTCTGCACCGTGTAGTCGCCATGGTTACCGCCTGGAATGCACACACTTGATTGGCCGAGTAGTATCACGTGGGACGGCTTCGCTCGCATGCAGTTGGTCTGTTGCTTAGCAGCGGTGTTCGGCGTGACTTAACCACCTTAACGCAACGCATGTCGTGTTCATGACTTCGCGAGCATAAGGTGAATCATACTTTTCTCACCAGCCAATCAGAGCTGACCGGGCCTTGAGTCGGACACGTGAGGGCTAAACTGTTGACGCTTCAGTCTTGAGGAGCTTCTGTTGTTGTAGTTGGTGTTGTAGTGAATCCATCAGAATGACACACATCTATATCTATAAATATAAATATATAAATATAAATATGTATGCGGTGTAGCACACAGGGACCCTCCCTCAGCATGCTGAAAAGCTTCAGTCTCTCTGCTCCACGTTAACCTTTTGGTGTTCTTGAACGTTGCTCTTGAGCAACCTTTTATGTTTCTGAATGAGACTCTTTTGTACCAAACTCTCCTGCTGGAGTGGCTCCTCATTCATCCTCTGTGTGTCGGCTCGTCTCTCATCCCTCCTCTTCCTCCCTTTCTGTCTCCGTCTCTCTCTTTCTCTCAGGGTTGAACCTCTCAATAGAGAAGCAGGGAGCTGTGGCTGTGTGTCTAAGCTCTTATAAGCCTGTTTACATTGTGCAAATAAAGACTGAATCAAACGTTTTCAAAGATTTTCACAATCCTGTTGGATGACAGCGATGCAGGCTGCCTGCTGTGGGATTTAAAGCTATGATATAGTTATAAAAACACCTTAAAGTATATCATAGTTGATGATGATATTGTATATGGTACAAATGAGCTGGAAGCAGAAATGTTTTCAACATACTTTTCAGCAAAATGTTTTCTGGGTGGCATCAATGCCGAGAAGAAGGAGAAGAAAGAGGAGAAGGAAGAGGGGAAGGAGGAGAAGAAGAAGGAGAAGAAGGAGGAGAAAGCTTGAAGAAGGGGGGTCTCTGGTTACCAGTATCGGTTTAGTCTTGGGAGAATGTTGGTGGGCTCAGATCAGGATTAATAATGTGACCACCTACCTCTGACTGAATGAAAGACAAAGAGAGGAGGGAGAGAGAGGAATGTCAGATAACCTGTCTCAACCTGCAGAGAGATCGCTGGATTACCTCTCCGTCTCTGGAGTAATCTATACCATAGTTTCCTCTCCGTCTCTGGAGTAATCTATACCATAGTTTCCTCTCTCTCTGGAATAATCTATACCATAGTTTCCTCTCTCTCTCTCTCTGGAATAATCTATACCATAGTTTCCTCTCCGTCTCTGGAATAATCTATACCATAGTTTCCTCTCCGTCTCTGGAATAATCTATACCATAGTTTCCTCTCTCTGGAATAATCTATACCATAGTTTCCTCTCTCTCTCTCTCTGGAATAATCTATACCATAGTTTCCTCTCTCTCTGGAATAATCTATACCATAGTTTCCTCTCTCTCTCTCTGGAATAATCTATACCATAGTTTCCTCTCTCTCTCTCTCTGGAATAATCTATACCATAGTTTCCTCTCTCTCTCTCTCTGGAATAATCTATACCATAGTTTCCTCTCAGTCTCTGGAATAATCTATACCATAGTTTCCTCTCAGTCTCTGGAGTAATCTATACCATAGTTTCCTCTCCGTCTCTGGAGTAATCTATACCATAGTTTCCTCTCTCTGGAATAATCTATACCATAGTTTCCTCTCTCTCTGGAGTAATCTATACCATAGTTTCCTCTCAGTCTCTGGAGTAATCTATACCATAGTTTCCTCTCTCTCTCTCTGGAATAATCTATACCATAGTTTCCTCTCTCTCTGGAATAATCTATACCATAGTTTCCTCTCCGTCTCTGGAGTAATCTATACCATAGTTTCCTCTCTCTCTGGAGTAATCTATACCATAGTTTCCTCTCTCTCTGGAATAATCTATACCATAGTTTCCTCTCTCTCTCTCTCTGGAATAATCTATACCATAGTTTCCTCTCCGTCTCTGGAGTAATCTATACCATAGTTTCCTCTCTCTCTCTCTCTGGAATAATCTATACCATAGTTTCCTCTCTCTCTCTCTCTGGAATAATCTATACCATAGTTTCCTCTCAGTCTCTGGAATAATCTATACCATAGTTTCCTCTCAGTCTCTGGAGTAATCTATACCATAGTTTCCTCTCCGTCTCTGGAGTAATCTATACCATAGTTTCCTCTCTCTGGAATAATCTATACCATAGTTTCCTCTCTCTCTGGAGTAATCTATACCATAGTTTCCTCTCAGTCTCTGGAGTAATCTATACCATAGTTTCCTCTCTCTCTGGAATAATCTATACCATAGTTTCCTCTCTCTCTCTCTGGAATAATCTATACCATAGTTTCCTCTCCGTCTCTGGAGTAATCTATACCATAGTTTCCTCTCTCTGGAATAATCTATACCATAGTTTCCTCTCCGTCTCTGGAGTAATCTATACCATAGTTTCCTCTCTCTGGAATAATCTATACCATAGTTTCCTCTCCGTCTCTGGAGTAATCTTTACCATAGTTTCCTCTCAGTCTCTGGAGTAATCTATACCATAGTTTCCTCTCAGTCTCTGGAGTAATCTATACCATAGTTTCCTCTCAGTCTCTGGAATAATCTATACCATAGTTTCCTCTCCGTCTCTGGAGTAATCTATACCATAGTTTCCTCTCTCTGGAATAATCTATACCATAGTTTCCTCTCTGTCTCTGGAGTAATCTATACCATAGTTTCCTCTCTCTCTGGAATAATCTATACCATAGTTTCCTCTCTGTCTCTGGAGTAATCTATACCATAGTTTCCTCTCTCTCTGGAATAATCTATACCATAGTTTCCTCTCAGTCTCTGGAGTAATCTATACCATAGTTTCCTCTCCGTCTCTGGAGTAATCTATACCATAGTTTCCTCTCTCTCTGGAATAATCTATACCATAGTTTCCTCTCCGTCTCTGGAATAATCTATACCATAGTTTCCTCTCTGTCTCTGGAATAATCTATACCATAGTTTCCTCTCTCTCTCTGGAATAATCTATACCATAGTTTCCTCTCAGTCTCTGGAGTAATCTATACCATAGTTTCCTCTCAGTCTCTGGAGTAATCTATACCATAGTTTCCTCTCTCTCTGGAATCATCTATACCATAGTTTCCTCTCTCTCTCTCTCTCTCGGAATAATCTATACCATAGTTTCCTCTCTCTCTCTCTCTCTGGAATAATCTATACCATAGTTTCCTCTCTCTCTGGAATCATCTATACCATAGTTTCCTCTCTCTCTCTCTGGAATCATCTATACCATAGTTTCCTCTCTCTCTCTCTGGAATAATCTATACCATAGTTTCCTCTCTCTCTCTCTCTCTGGAATAATCAATACCATAGTTTCCTCTCTTTCTCTCTGGAATAATCTATACCATAGTTTCCTCTCTCTCTCTCTCTGGAGTAATCTATACCATAGTTTCCTCTCTCTCTCTCTGGAATAATCTATACCATAGTTTCCTCTCTCTCTCTCTCTGGAATAATCTATACCATAGTTTCCTCTCTCTCTCTCTGGAATAATCTATACCATAGTTTCCTCTCTCTCTCTCTCTGGAGTAATCTATACCATAGTTTCCTCTCTCTCTCTCTGGAATAATCTATACCATAGTTTCCTCTCTCTCTCTCTCTGGAATAATCTATACCATAGTTTCCTCTCTCTCTCTCTCTCTGAATAATCTATACCATAGTTTCCTCTCTCTCTCTCTGGAATAATCTATACCATAGTTTCCTCTCTCTCTCTCTCTGGAGTAATCTATACCATAGTTTCCTCTCTCTCTCTCTCTGGAATAATCTATACCATAGTTTCCTCTCTCTCTCTCTGGAATAATCTATACCATAGTTTCCTCTCTCTCTCTCTCTGGAGTAATCTATACCATAGTTTCCTCTCTCTCTCTCTGGAATAATCTATACCATATTTTCCTCTCTCTCTCTCTCTCTGGAATCATCTATACCATAGTTTCCTCTCTCTCTGGAATAATCTATACCATAGTTTCCTCTCTCTCTCTCTCTCTCTGGAATCATCTATACCATAGTTTCCTCTCTCTCTCTCTCTGGAATAATCTATACCATAGTTTCCTCTCTCTCTCTCTCTCTCTGGAATAATCTATACCATAGTTTCCTCTCTCTCTCTGGAATAATCTATACCATAGTTTCCTCTCTCTCTCTCTCTGGAATAATCTATACCATAGTTTCCTCTCAGTCTCTGGAGTAATCTATACCATAGTTTCCTCTCTCTCTCTCTCTGGAATAATCTATACCATAGTTTCCTCTCTCTCTGGAATAATCTATACCATAGTTTCCTCTCTCTCTCTCTCTCTCTCTGGAATAATCTATACCATAGTTTCCTCTCTCTCTCTCTCTGGAATAATCTATACCATAGTTTCCTCTCTCTCTCTCTGGAATAATCTATACCATAGTTTCCTCTCAGTCTCTGGAGTAATCTATACCATAGTTTCCTCTCTCTCTCTCTTGGAATAATCTATACCATAGTTTCCTCTCTCTCTCTCTCTCTCTCTCTGGAATAATCTATACCATAGTTTCCTCTCTCTCTCTCTCTCTCTCTCTCTGGAATAATCTATACCATAGTTTCCTCTCTCTCTCTCTCTCTGGAATAATCTATACCATAGTTTCCTCTCTCTCTGGAATAATCTATACCATAGTTTCCTCTCTCTCTCTCTCTCTCTCTCTCTCTGGAATCATCTATACCATAGTTTCCTCTCTCTCTGGAATCATCTATACCATAGTTTCCTCTCTCTCTCTCTGGAATCATCTATACCATAGTTTCCTCTCTCTCTGGAATCATCTATACCATAGTTTCCTCTCTCTCTCTCTGGAATCATCTATACCATAGTTTCCTCTCTCTCTCTCTCTGGAATCATCTATACCATAGTTTCCTCTCTCTCTCTCTGGAATCATCTATACCATAGTTTCCTCTCTCTCTCTCTCTGGAATCATCTATACCATAGTTTCCTCTCTCTCTCTCTCTAGTTTTCTCTCCTAATCTCAGTTCAGTATCTGTCGATACAGAGCAGCAAACCGATACCATCTCTCTCTTCCCCTAAACTTAGTCTGAATATCTAGCTGTGAGGACCTCATGTGAACCATTTGTCTGTAAGGTGAGGACAGCAGTCAAAAATGGATGTTTATGCGTCCACATACAGTAGTTTTGGCCATGTGTAGTATCTTGGCATGGCACACTAAACTCGAGCCTAATATGCAGCAGCATTATGATTTGAAGGCTGCTAAGATGAACACATTACTCTGTTTTCAGGTGATTTGTGGAGGAACAGGAACAGATTTAATGCTTGTGATGAGGAATTCAGTTGGCAGGAAACATGAAGTATTATCAGTATCAGAGTGTTACTGCAGCAGGTGTGTACCAAGCACAGCCTGCACCACCCAGCACCCATCACACATTCAGGATTTCCAAAGAATGCTGCACCTTAAATGACTGTTACGAGACGTGGAAAAAAAAACCGATTCACCCATGAATCAAACATATAGAAATCAGACTGATTGATTATATTCAGCAGAAGTGTAAAACATTACATGTCCCTTATACATTAAAAAGAAAATACCACTAATCTGTGAGGGAAATGTCTTTATTCTTTGATTTATTTTTGGGTTGCTCCATAAAAACTGTAATCAATAATTCCTGACAATGATCCTGATAGATGTGACTTCAGGACGTCTCTGACTACAGACCTGCTGAAAAACAGGCAGTTTACTGGATTCATTTAGAGGTTTTACAAAGTAAATATAAAAAAAATAAAGTGAAAATAAAGTTTGTTGTCACAGTTGTCACACACTTCTTCCTCTCCTCCTCCTCCTCTTCCTCCTCCTCCTCCTCTCCTCCTCCTCCTCTTCCTCTCCTCCTCCTCCTCCTCCTCCTCTTCCTCCTCCTCCTCCTCCTCCTCCTCCTCCTCCTCTTCCTCCTCCTCCTCTTCCTCCTCCTCCTCCTCCTCCTCCTCCTCTCCTCCTCCTCCTCCTCTTCCTCCTCTTCCTCCTCCTCTCCTCCTCCTCCTCCTCTCCTCCTCCTCCTCCTCCTCCTCCTCTTCCTCCTCCTCTCCTCCTCCTCTTCCTCCTCCTCTCCTCCTCCTCCTCTCCTCCTCCTCCTCTTCCTCCTCCTCCTCGTCCTCCTCCTCCTCCTCCTCCTCCTCCTCCTCTCCTCCTCCTCCTCCTCCTCCTCCTCCTCCTTTCCTCCTCTCCTCCTCCTCCTCTCCTCCTCCTCCTCCTCCTCCTCCTCCTGTCTAAATCTTTACCCCCCATTGTGCCTATCTTTACAGATAACACAGGCCCATTATAGACCACTTCTAGCTCCTCTTCCTGCCTGTCTCCTGCTCTATTCCTCTTCATCGCTATGCTTGTTGTCATTACTTCTGCTCCTTCTTCTCCTCCTTCTCCTCATCCCTCTCTCCACTAGTCAGATCCCACTTTGCTATTTTCTCTTCTGTAGTTTTATTCGTTGTCACTCCCAGCTTCTTCTCCTTCATATCCTCTCATCTTTCACGCTGTCTCTTAATCCTCTCTTTTTGTCCTACATATTTGACGATATCTTCATGCTGCAGTTCACCCAAAACCCCAGAAAGACATATTATCTTTACTGCACCCAGTGTCTCTTCGTCTCAGCAGAGGGCTTAACGGGTAACGTAGGCTGTCCTGAATACCATTCTTGGGCTTCGAGTCTTTGGTGAGAAATAGTCAAAGCTTCACGGCGCTGCATTACAGTGAAGTACTTGAATACTGATTTGGAAGTCGATTACCATGGCAACGGCTGAAGCTTTGAAGCATTGGGGTCAGCCCGAGGGTAATATATCAATATTATATCAATATCTTGATACCTTATCGTCTTAGATTTTGGATATGGTGATATATCATTGTGTTGTCATTTCCAGGTGTTAAAGGCTGCATTTCAGTAAAGTGATGTCATTTTGAACCCATTTCGGCCTCTTGTACCCCGATCTAGTTCTCTGGGTCCTGACCCAGCCCTCATGACCAGAGGTGAGAGCAGGAACGAAGGCTGACCGGTAGATCCAGAGCTTTGCCTTCAGGCTCAGCTCTCGATTTGTCACAACGGTGCGGTAAATTAACACCACCTCACTGCTCTGATTGCCAGTCTCACGATCCGTCGTCCCCTCACTCAGGAACCAGGAACCCAGAGGTCCTTGAACCTTCACTGGGGTAGAGACTCATTCCCCACCCGGACTAAACTATCCATTGTTTTCCTGCATGTCACCCAGCTGTGTAGGGCTGTGTATTAGCAAGAATCTGGTAATATGATACCTATCACGATACAGGTGTTACGATTCAATATACTGTGATACTGTAAGCAAGTCAATAGATTTCCTTTTTTAAAATCTACTTTTGTAAGGAGCACAACACCATGTGCATTCAGTCTGAGTAAAAGTTAACTTGTTTTAGCCCCTGTAACATCCAACTATTGACCAAGTTAATCTCTGCATGTAAACTATTAATTAAAAATCAATTCAATGTTTTGTGAGAGTCAATATCACAAAATACAACATGATACTCAGCATTTTCAGTATTTTTTGTTACACTTTTATATTTACACACATCCATTTCTTTTGCTGCTCTGAATTTTGAACACTGAACCATATTTAATGTTTCAATGCAGTAAACACAAAAATGGCCGTCACTGGTTTTCTAGTTGCAGCTCATTTCAGTTTGAAAACATGTTGAAACCCTCACTGCTTATTGCTCTCCATATCTGAAGCCTATAATCGTACACCTCTGCACACTGGGGGTGGAGGGAGAGGGAAGGAGATGGAAGAGGAGTGACAGCTACCTGATGAAGAGTATGAATCACCCGATGAGGTCATACTCACTTCAACACAACTCACCATTGTGTTGTTTATAGGCTGTGTGATTTACGCGCAGTGTAGCGCTGGTGTGTGTTTTCACTCTGCCGTGCAGTTTAATTCCTCAGGTATGTGACGGATGGAAGGATACTGTAATCACAGGTAAAGGGGAGGAGGAGGAGGAGGAGAGGAAGGAGGGCTAGAACATGGAAAAGAGGAAGACAGGAAGGTTTTAAGTGGAGGTGATGAAGAGGAAGGAGGATGAGGGCATGGAAAGAGGAGGAGATGACAGAACGGGGATGTTTGTCTGTTTCAGCAGCCTGTTATTAGAGCACAGTGTCTCGCTGTGTGTTGCTTCTTCAGGTGAGGTCTTCCTCAATCTCCACCTGGAGTTAAAAACCTTTCCTGTCATCACACTGCAGCTCCACTGCTTTCATGTGTTTTTAGTTCATTGCTGATGATACTTAAAGGGGGAAAAATTCATTCATTCATTAATTCTTGTCACCGCCGTTGTATTCGGGTGCAGGCAGAAATCTCAGAAACTACTAGAAATAGGAAACAAATTTCCTGTTTTTAAATGAGTGAAGTGACTGTAAACAGCCTTCAGAGTGGAGCCAGCCCCACAAATGTGAAATAAATCAAAATGCTTTTTCAAGTATATTAAAAATAAACTTTACTGGACCTGGATGGCAGTTTCTTACTAGAGAGATTGAACTGTTTCTCAGCGTCACGTGCCCTTAATTTCCTGGTGTGCTGGCAGGTTTCCCTACAGGACAAAGGCAAACACACACTCACATGCACTGCTGAGGTAGCTCCATTGTTCGCCGTGCGTAAGAGCGAGCGCAGTGCCAACTGCTCCCGATTGAATGCTTCCTGCTATTGATGTGTTTGAACGTCAGAGGTGGGTTTAAAGTGCCAGCGAGCTGTGAGCTGCAGCAGGGTGGAGGGCTGTATCTGGAAAATCCCCCGTTTCTGACACTGACTTCACATCATACATGTTCAAAGCAGGTTTAACTTTAAACATGTCTTTAGCTTGATGTCAAGCGAGGCTTCATATTACACAGCACTGTCTGAGTGGATGAAACAGGCCAGCAGCACCTCCTGAGTTTCTAAAGGCCACGTCACACAAACCGCTGCATTTTAACGCAAATTCATTTTTAATGCCACCAATTTCTTTAAAGCAACTTGTGATTTTTAGGTTTGTAGCAGCTCAGTTTTTGAGCTAGAGTGAAGATCCTGGTCTCATCTGAAACTAGAGAACCTGATGGATCCATCAGTACCAACCAGGTCAGACTACTACTACTACTACTACTACTACTACTACTACTACTACTACTACATCCTGGTCTCATCTGAAACTAGAGAACCTGATGGATCCATCAGTACCAACCAGGTCAGACTACTACTACTACTACTACTACTACTACTACATCCTGGTCTCATCTGAAACTAGAGAACCTGATGGATCCATCAGTACCAACCAGGTCAGACTACTACTACTACTACTACTACTACTACTACTACTACTACATCCTGGTCTCATCTGAAACTAGAGAACCTGATGGATCCATCAGTACCAACCAGGTCAGACTAGCTGGTAGTGAAGGAGGTTAAATGAGGCTCCAGACTTGACCTCTGACCTCCAGATGTGTGGATGTAAATGGGTTCTCTGGGTCCCCACCAGTCTCCCCTTTACAGACATGCCCACTTTCTGATAGTCCCAGTCAGTCTGGATCAAGTCCTAGTCAAGTCAGCACTCTGACACACTGACAGCTGTTGTTGCCTGTTGGGCTGCAGTTTGTCATGTTCTGATTGGAGCAGATTGTTGATGCTAAAGTCAGAACCTGGGAGGGTTTCTGGACAATATCCGCCATTGATTAGTGGTGTTCATTGATCTACAATAATAAATATATACATACAGTAAGTTACTGCCCTGATGGCCTGAGTCTATAATTAGTTTTTTATTTATTAATTATTTTTAAATAACACAGTGGCACTCGTTCCTCTTCTCAGCCTTTACCGCTGAAGTGTGTGGATGTGTGTGTGGATGTGTGTGTGTGTGTGTGTGTTTGTGTGTGTAGATGTGTGTGTGAGACTTTTCCAGATATCTCATTCGCCGTAATGTCTGTCTCGTCCTAATCTCTCAGTTCATCTCTGAGACTCCGTTCAGCCACAAAGACTCTTCTGTTGAGACGATGACTGACACAGTAATGATGGAAATGAGGAAAATGAGGGGACAGAAATAGATATGATGCACATCAAACGTCTCTCTCCTATTCCTCCGTCATCCTGTCTTCCTCTTAAATTCTTCTTTGAGTCACTTCAGATAAATCTAATGTCATTTTTAAGATTAAGTTAAATCATATTTATCATATGGTGCTTTTGTTATGTCTTTTTATTATAAAGCAGGTTTAAGTGCTATATAAATACTGAAAATATCAAAACACTGAATTCACAGAAAGAAACAAAGCCTGAATTTAGAAACTGAACCTTTGAAACAGGCTGTCAGGATTTCACAACATTTAGACCATTTCACAGTTTTAAACATTAACTTTCTAAATGTGTCGCAGCTTATTTCCAGTTGCAGTGTTTGTGAATGAGATCAGCTGACAGGAAGTGAACATGGACCCAAGCTGTTGCCTAGCAACACAGTTCCATTGAATTGTGCTGAAATGGAGCGTTGCAGACAGAAGGTAGGCTTATTCAGGCAGACAGTAGAAAGAAAACCCGGGTAGGGAATGAGTCGTTACCCCCAGTGAAGCAGTTCAAGGACCTGGCTCCTTTCAACCTTTGGGTTGAGGAGGTTCATCTGGTAAGGATGCCCCCCTGTAGGGCGCCTCCCTAGGGAGGTGGTCCAGGCAGGACCAGCTGGGAGGAGGAGGCCCCAGGGAAGACCCAGGACTAGGTGGAGAGATTATATCTCCACACTGGCCTGGGAACCCAGTCAGAGTCACAGTCACAAAGGGAAGGTTGGGGTCCCTGCTGGAGCTGATGGCCCCGCGACCCGACCCGGATAAGATGTTGACGGTGAGTGAGAGAGTAGGAGGAAAATAAAGAGTTAGGGTCTGAGATTAGCTCCCACCACCCACCAAATGATGGTGAAATCATCAAGCCATCCGCCACTTTGGAGGAGAAAACGCCGGGGATGGGAACACAGACCCGGTTCCTCGTTGGTTCCTCGTTGTCCGATTCCTTGGCTTCTCCTGCCTCCGTGACTATTGATTACAGTAATTGATGCTTTCATACAGGTACACATGCACAGTGACGTAACGCCATACGCATGCTGTCATGTCTCAGTTGTCTGAGTCGTCCTATTTTCACATCAAACTGTGATATTAAAGTTAAGTTGGACCAAAGAACACGAGGTGATTGTCGGAAACAGCAACAATGCCGGTTTAGGTGAGTTTTATGTAGTTTCTGTCCAGTTTGAATGAAGTGTTTTATGATGCTCCGCTGCGTACAGCTGATCTCTACATTAACTAAAATACACCTGGACGATGGTGCACGCTGAACGGAGGAGGGAGGGGGGTCGCACTCCTCACCTCGGTGGAGGTCTGCGCTCTCCCACTGCCATTCTAGTTATTTTATTTTTGACTTTTTTTTTTTAGCTACGAGTTGCTATT
Source organism: Pterois miles (assembly GCA_947000775.1). Classification (NCBI taxonomy): domain Eukaryota; kingdom Metazoa; phylum Chordata; class Actinopteri; order Perciformes; family Scorpaenidae; genus Pterois; species Pterois miles. The sequence continues at coordinate 303,090 of CAMQGK010000487.1, read as the reverse complement.
CCCTCATTTAGTCAGTGTGAATGTCGCCTTACGACACTGGAGGATTTATATGTTATCATCATCATCAAGTCTTCAAACAAGTGATTGATTTCTTGTCTTTCTTTCTTTCTCTTTCTGTTGCTGTACTTTCCACAGTGACTCAGTCAGCCACATGTTTCATAGTGACCGTCTTTCTGTCTCTGGATATAAATCATGTTGTCCTCTTCGGCTCCTTGGCTGTGATTTTGAGGGTCAACAGTTGGAGTCATTCATTCCTCCCTCCACTCGTCCGTCCTCTTCAGCGACTCTTATTTCTGTCACCATCTACTCATCGGCTGTCATCTTCCTGTTTTCCCCTCCGTCCCTCTCGTTCAGGGTTAAACATTGCCTCTGAAAGACAAACGCTGACACACAGAGCGCATTTTTCAGTCATTCATTATGTGTACTGGGCAGGAAAATGAGGAGAGAGAGAGAGAGGGAGAGAGAGGGAAAGAGTGAGAGAGGGATCTGACCTTAATAGGAGTGATTCAGCTCTGAGGGAAGAGAGAGAAAGAGGCAAAAGGGGTGAAGTTGATGCCACATTTAAACCAGAATAAAGGAGGGATGATGGATGGAGGCTGGGAGGAGTTGGCTGATCTTTCAGAGCTCATTTATGGCCGTCTGCTGCTGTATGCTGCTGTAGCTGATATCAGTGTGCTGATGGAGGGTTAACACACCCTCACCTTCAGCTCCACTTTGACTAATTTAGATGAAGGCAGCCTCGTCGTCCCTTCGGGGTTTCCTTGTTCTTTCTCTGGGACGCGTCCAAACAAGATAAATATACGCTCTTCAGTATCTGACGCAACACATGCTGATCTCCACTTCAATTTACTGAAAGATATGAAACAATATCTGTTAGCTGGGTCAATTCACCCATCTCCTGTTTCAATATAATCCACCATACTTGAGGTTTTACAAGTTTTAAGATTTGATGTTATGATTTATTGTGATTTTTGTTAATGTTTTTTTTTTTTTTTTGTACCACTAGATCATGGGGGAAAAAGTTGAATCAGACCCTTCTAGGGACTTTTACTTTGTAAAATCTCTAAATGAATCCAGTAAAATATTTGATTTTCAGTATGTCTGTAGTCAGAGATGTCCTGAAGTCAAATCTATCAGGATCATTGTCAGGAATTATCGATTACAGTTTTTATCAAAGAATAAAGACGTTTCCCTCACAGATTAGTGGGGTTTACTTTTTAATCTATAAGGGTCATGTAATGTTTTATACTCTGCTGAATATAATCCATCAGTCTGATTTCCATAGATGGATTTTGTAGATCCAGTTCCCTTTGTTAACACCTTATTTTGAAAAGCGGCCGTAGTCCCAGGTGTCTACTTCCTCTAACTCCTCCAAGGTGGTCTCTAGCTCTCCGTCAGCTCCATTCTTTTTATCCATCCATGGTCAGCTCTCAGCTCGTCAACACAAATGGAGGAGGAGGATGAGGAGGAGGACGAGGACGAGGAGGAAGACAGGGAGGGGAGAGGGAAATAGAGAAGGACTCCAGCTGGGGAAGACAGAAAAAGAAACCATTCATCCTCCATCTTTGATTGAAATGTCAAATGTGTGTGTGTGTGTGTGTGTGTGTGTGTGTGTGTGTGTGTGTGTGTGTGTGTGTATATGTGTCTATTATATGTGTGTATCATGTTTGTATAGATAGATAGATAGATAGATAGATACTTTATTGATCCCAAGTTGGGAAATTTTGTAGTGGGTGTATTATATGTGTATGGTGTGTGTGCATTGTGTGTTTGTGTATCGTGTGTGTATTATGTGTGTTGACTCATTGTATCCTCTCTGACTCTGCTGAGTCGTCATGTTCGCTTGTCATGAGGTCAAAGGTCATCATCAGGCTCTTCAGTCCCCCCCCAACGAAAGTCGATGGAAATGTCTGAAAAGCTGTAGAAGTGTGACAAACAAAGTAAAACTAAGGAAGAAGTCAATTCTGATAAACAATTAATTGTTTTTGTAAAAATCAAACATCAAAAATTTAAGGAAAAATGTTGAATATTACCTGATTTCAACTCCTAAAATGTGATGATTTTTTGCTCTTCTCTGATTTTATTGTAAATTGACATTTTTGGATTTTGGCCCGTTGGTCGGACAAAACAAGCAATCTGAAGATGTTGAGCTGTGGGTAATCATGATGATAGACTAGAGGATTAATTGATTAATCAAACAATAGGTTTAATGAGGAATGAGAGTATCTGCTGGCTGCAGCCCTGGTCCTCGTCCTCCGGTATGTGTCCCTGATGTCTCTAGATGTTAGTGATCAGATCCTCTCCTCAGCTTTTGGTTCATTCAGACTAGTTTGTCGTGATTCGATGTGAACGCGACCATGTTCAAACACGTGCTCGCGGTCCGGTTCAGAGACGCTGGCCGAGCGACCCGGAGCGTCCGCTGGGCTTCAGCTCGGTCCCGTCGTCTCGCAGCGTTTGCTCGCCCTCCCAGCGGTGGGTCCTGAGCATTCAGTAGTTCTCAATGGGCCCTCTATTGCACCATTGTGTCGGTGAGTGTTTGGGCCCTTCACAAAGACTGAACAAACATGGAGGAAACAGTTGGCTGTGAATACCAGTGAAGTGTCTTCACTCAGGGGGCCGAAAGAAATGAGATTCAATGGGGAATTAATTAAAGGGAGATTACATGAGTTAATCAGTCACTTTAGGTGCAACCAATCAGCATCCATGTCTACGTTCTTTTGTTTGGTTATTTATTAATTTCCTCCCCAGAGAAAGAATCTGATCTTTCCATGAAGAGGTACAACCCACCAGTTGACCTGTCAGACGGTCAGTGTTTGGTGTCTGAAGGATCTTTAGCCTCTTCAACATCTGTCATTCTCACATTGGACCAACGTCCTGCCTCTAATCCACTGTCAGTCTGAGGTGGGAGTCAGGAAGCAGAGCTGCTGTGACGGCAGGGAGGATGACACTTTCACTTTTTTCACTCTGGTATTATTTTTCATGCAGTGCACAGAGACCTGAAACACATACATTCTCAGACAGGACCTGTATACCGTACAGGTATTAATGGAGAGCTGTCAGACTGAGGCGGCGGCCTCGGACAGGCGCCCCGGGCCGTTGGGGGTTTGGTGCCTTAACTGGCACCTCTTCGGCCACCACTTCACACTCGGTACTTGGTCCATGTGGGACCCTCCAACTCTCAGTCATTCGACAGTTACGTCACAACTGTGCGCCTTCATTTGCAACTGAATAGGTTTGTCCCGCCTCGCTCGTTAGTGCCTCTGGTCCATACCGTTCACATCAAAATCAACCCTGGTCTGACCCCCCTCTGGACCTGGGTCAGGGAGCCGAGTCAGTCGACACGGGTTAACCCTTTCAGACACACGGTCGACCCTGGTTGAGTCCTCCCAGCTTTGGGAGTGCTGATGGAGCTAAGCTAGTAGTTTCCTCCTGCTTCCAGTCTTTGTGCTAAGCTAGGCTAAACACGGTCTCCACCGAACTCTATACCGTACCCCCAGTATGTCAGACTGTTAAAAGGTTAACATCGTGGGTTCAGACATCAGAAAATATGACGTTCTCAGATATGGGCATCCATCCTGAGGAGGCCGTGGTGCTGATGTTCTAGATGTCCAGCTGTGTGAGGAGTGTGTGCAGCTTCCTGCAGACGAAACCCAGACAGAAAAACACTTTCTGTGCCAGACTCGTCCTCCCTGAAGGACACCAGCGACTTTCAGCGGCTTTCTTCCTGCTCTGCCAAGCCACACTAAGAATAGCCTGATGCTAATGTCTGCCTGCTATCACACAATGAGCTCATTTAGTGTGATAGAAGAACTGGATTTGACAACTTAAAAAGAAACAGAACCTGGTTCTGTTATATGCGTGTCACATCTAATCTGAATAAACCAGCAGGTATTTTTACATCTTTTTCTGTCCGACACTGATCCAAACTTAAAGGTATAGTTTGGGTGTTTTGAAGTGGGGTTGTATGAGATATTTTCACCAGTTATCTCGCCGTCAGACAGCCCTTTCTGACGGGGAACTGAAGCCATTATATCCATCGATGCTCTCTTCAAAGCCACCAGACTCCTTTGACACAGTCAGTAGTTTTTCCTCTCAGAGGAGCTGCTGCTCTGCCGCTGCCTCCGTCGGTTTGTTTGTGATATTGTATGACTTTGGTGTTTAAAGGGTTAGTTCACACAATGACACAGACAATCTACCGATGGAGGCCGCGGTAGAGCAGCAGCTCCCCTGTTCTCAGACATAAAATGACTGTTTTTGTCAGTGGAGTCTGGTGGCTCTGATGAGGGAACAGATAACAGCTTCAGTTCCCTGTCAGAAAGGGCTGTTTGACGTTATTTTGTCTAACAACTATTTTCATGGACAGAAATGAACTTTAACACACTTTTCAGGCCTGATATTTTCAGCTTTATCCACGTTGGAGAGGTTTGGTAAAGACGTGTCCTCAGTGGTCAAATATACCTGCTTAAGATAAGATATTCCTTTATTAGTCCCACAGTGGGGAAATTCACAAGTGTGGATTTCGCTTAGTGTGGATCAGTGGTCAGAACAGGATTCACTCACATTGAAGCTCTGTAAGCTTCTGAAGACATGAACTAGTAAACCTGAAGAAGCTCAGTATGTCATTAGGATTATTTTTCTGTGTGCCTTTATGTTTTTAAAGTTGCTGGGACGTAGTTATTCATAAAGTCTATCTGCAGTCCCATCAGTTATCTTTCAAATATTTCACTTATCAGCGTTTTCCCTGAACGGAAGAAGAAAGGCAGGAACACGTGATAAAATGTGAAAAAACGTGGCATAAAAGGCAAGCAGCCGACTGTGAGGAGGAGGAGGGGGAGGAGGAGGGGGAGGAGGAGGAGGAGGGGGAGGAGGAGGAGGAGGGGGGGGGGGGGGGGGGGGGAGGAGGAGGGGACGAGGAGGGGAGGAGGAGGAGGAGGAGGAGGACAAAGGGAGAGGTTTGCCCCTGTTAATGTGACAGTAAATATTGGTTTTAACCAGGTCAGCTCCAGCAGATTGTTTGAGTTTCTTTACTGGTGAATGAAACCAGGAGCGGGGGAGGAAAGAGGGGAGACGGAGGAAGAGGAGGTCACTGAGTTAAAGGTGGTCTTACTTTACTTTTCTAATGATGAACACGAGGAAGTTTATGCTAATCAAGCAGAAATCCATAATCACGTCTGAGATAACCAACAGATTTAGCACGGTGTTCATATCACATATTTACAGGGATTTTATTTAATCCGCAGCAAGTTTCTGCTCAAATCAATCCTTTATTATTGTTTTTTAGTTACTCAAACAGGCCAACGAGAACTGCTGGTTAACTGCTGGTTAACTGCTGGTTTAATGCTGGTTTACTGGTGGTTTACTGCAGGTTAACTGCTGGTTTACTGCTGGTTTAATGCTGGTTAACTGCTGGTTTACTGCTGGTTAACTGCTGGTTTACTGCTGGTTAACTGCTGGTTTACTGCTGGTTTAATGCTGGTTTAATGCTGGTTTACTGCTGGTTTACTGCTGGTTAACTGCTGGTTTAATGCTGGTTTACTGGTGGTTAACTGCTGGTTTACTGCTGGTTAACTGCTGGTTTAATGCTGGTTTACTGGTGGTTTACTGGTGGTTTACTGCAGGTTAACTGCTGGTTTAATGCTGGTTAACTGCTGGTTTAATGCTGGTTTACTGCTGGTTTAATGCTGGTTTAATGCTGGTTAACTGCTGGTTTACTGCTGGTTAACTGCTGGTTTAATGCTGGTTTACTGGTGGTTTACTGGTGGTTTACTGCAGGTTAACTGCTGGTTTACTGCTGGTTTAATGCTGGTTAACTGCTGGTTTACTGCAGGTTAACTGCTGGTTTACTGGTGGTTTACTGCTGGTTTAATGCTGGTTAACTGCTGGTTTACTGCTGGTTAACTGCTGGTTTAATGCTGGTTTACTGGTGGTTTACTGCAGGTTAACTGCTGGTTTACTGCTGGTTAACTGCTGGTTTAATGCTGGTTTACTGGTGGTTTACTGCAGGTTAACTGCTGGTTTACTGCTGATTTAATGCTGGTTAACTGCTGGTTTACTGCTGGTTAACTGCTGGTTTAATGCTGGTTTACTGGTGGTTTACTGCAGGTTAACTGATGGTTTACTGCTGGTTTAATGCTGGTTTACTGCTGGTTTACTGGTGGTTTACTGCTGGTTTACTGCTGGTTTAATGCTGGTTTACTGCTTGTTTAATGGTGGTTTACTGGTGGTTTACTGCAGGTTAACTGCTGGTGTGCTGCTGGTTTACTGCAGGTTAACTGCAGGTTAACTGCTGGTTTACTGCTTGTTTAATGGTGGTTTACTGCAGGTTAACTGCAGGTTAACTGCTGGTTTACTGCTGGTTTAATGGTGGTTTACTGCAGGTTAACTGCTGGTTTACTGCTTGTTTACTGCTGGTTTTACTGCTGGTTTTTTCAAAACTATTATTATTAAAACAATAAAGCATGTTGTTATGTACTAGGGTTGTCAACTGATTAAATTATTTAATCTCATGATTGTCCATAGTTAATTGTGATTAATCACAAATTAATAGCACATTTTTTATCTGTTCAAAATGAGCCTTAAAGGGAGATTAGTCCAGTATTTAATCCTCTTATCAACATACTTGTGGACTAATATGCTGCTTTATGCAAATGTATGTATATATTTATTATTGTAAATCAATACCAACACTAATCAATGGCAGATATTGTCCAGAAACCCTCCCAGGTTCTGACTTTAGCATCAACAATCTGCTCCAATCAGAACATGGCAAACTGCAGCCCAACAGACAACAACAGCTGTCAGTGTGTCAGAGTGCTGACTTGACTAGGACTTGATCCAGACTGACTGGGACTATCAGAAAGTGGGCGTGTCTGTAAAGGGGAGACTGGTGGGGACCCAGAGAACCCATTTACATCCACACATCTGGAGGTCAGAGGTCAAGTCGCTCAGCCTTTTCTTGGGTTACCTTTTGTTCCAGCGCTGCAGTGATCAGTCTGAAATGAAGGAGAACCCTGTTTGTGTTGCAGAGTCTGGCCTTCCCGCTGCAGGAATGTCTTCCTCCTCAAACAGAGGAGTGGATGGTGGGGGATGGAGGGATGAGAGGGGAGGAGAAGGTGTTTTCCCATAGTTAAAGTCATAAAACGGTGGATGGGAGTGGACCGGAGGTGTGTTTGTGTGTGCTGTGGGGGTCAAACAAAAGTGAACAATAAATTACATATAAGGCTTTATAACTTAGTCTAACCGTAGAGTTATACAGGACCTCTACTGACTGAGAAGTCTGACCTTTGGTATAATCAATATGTTGTTTCCTGTTTATGAATAATATCTATAAAATCATAACATACAAATGAAATACAAAAGAACACACATAATATTTCTAGATTAATCTACACTGTAAAGGTAAAGTACAAGATTCAAAAATACGTCTCCAAACTGAGTTCAGGAACAAAATCTGTTATTATTTCTTATTCAAAAACTTGCTGAATGTTGCGCTAGCAGGTAGCAGATAGCGGGTAGCAGATAGCAGCTACCAGATAGCAGGTAGCAAGTAGCAGCTAGCAGGTAGCAGGTAGCAGCTACCATAGAGCAGGTAGCAGCTAGCGGGTAGCAGCTAGCAGGTAGCAGGTAGCAAGTAGCAGCTAGCAGGTAGCAGGTAGCAGCTACCATAGAGCAGGTAGCAGCTAGCGGGTAGCAGCTAGCAGGTAGCAGGTAGCGGGTAGCAGCTAGCAGGTAGCAGCTAGCGGGTAATAGATAGCAGCTACCAGATAGCAGCTAGCAGGTAGTAGCTAGCAGGTAGTAGCTACCAGATAGCAGCTAGCAGGTAGCAGATAGCAGCTACCAGATAGCAGCTAGCAGGTAGCAGCTAGCAGGTAGTAGCTAGCAGGTAGCAACGTCTTAATGAGTCTCAGTCAGAGTTCAGAGTCTGAGACAGACGGTGACGCTCCACAGGCCACATTCGAGAGATAGAGAGAGAGAGAGAGATAGAGAGATATAGAGGTGTTTAGTAGCTACTGAGGAAACAAGCTGCAGCAGCTGTGACTGGCTCCATTGAAGCCTCCAGCTGTGGAGCTTCAGCGCTGCCAGTCACCATTAACATCCAGCTGAACTCTGTCACACATAATGGGAACATCTGGCTGGTGGAGAACATTTCTGTCTGTCGGACCGTCTGCTGGATGGACGCCGTATGTGCCAAAAAACTGTCTTGTTAATGTCTTTAGCTGACGCGCTCTGTCGTCCACCAGAGAGTCCTGAAGCTGATTTATTAGAGCAGAACCATCAGACGGTGTACAGACCTGATCACACACTGATGACTCGACCAGGGTTGGTTGTGTGTCTGAAAGTCGCATCGCGACTAGAGGTCGACTGATTAATCGGTCGGCCGACGCTGTTGCTGGTCTCGACCCCGGATAAAGGAAAAAAACAAAAAACAAGGATTGAAGAAGAAAGAAAGTTCATTTGTAGATATAAACCTATTTAGGGTGTTTTTTACTCACTTTTTGTTTCCCACAATGTTACTCGTCTCTCCTACACCATCCATTACAGTTTCAAGTACATGGTCAATGATGCAAATTAAGAGATGACATCATCTGGCGACCTCTAGGACAGCCAATAGCTGCTGACCTTACTGAGGAGCAGACCTCAGCAGATGAAGCCCGGTGGGCGACTAACCTTGCTAACCTTACCAACAGCAGAACAACGTCCTGACTGGGAGAACCGTACGGATGCTGACTGGACAGACAGACCATAGGTGTTAATAAATGTTTACTGAAGTTAAGAAATTCTGTGTATCGGTTGTTATTATTGAGCTGTTATATTTTATCAGATGGAGGAAAAACGAAAACCAGCTAAAGATATCTGCAAAAAAAAAAAAATCAGCATCAGATATCGACCATCGGTTGACCCGATTCGGTAAAAAATTGGCACCGGCCATAAAAAAACGTATCGGTTGTTCCAACCGCTACCCAGGTCCAGAGGTGGGTCGGACCAGGGTCGACTTCGATGTGAATGATATGGACCAGGGTTGCTAAAAGCGAGGCGGGACGAACCTATTCGGTTGCAAACGAAGGCGCACAGTCGTGACGTAACTGTCGCAGGTCGCTGGAGCTTATAAACAAACGATGATGGCGGATGGAGGACGGCGAGAGACTGTGGGGTCACGTTAAAGGGACACAACAAGGCTGCTGACTGAGAGCCATCCACCGTCACGTTACACAGAAACGCAGCTTGTAAGGCGACCAGCTCACGTACCGCCGGCTGTCATCTGTTTTTAAAGCGTTCGCACATTTTCTATTTGCAGGTTACCTTTTTTAACTTTTTAAATTTTCCCAACGATCCATCCGTCTCCTGTTCCATCTGTTATAAAGTACCAAACCCTGACTGGCTCGGTTTGAATCAGCAAAAAGAGGCCAGATAACCCTGGTCTTCAGTGTGAAGGGGTATTGGCCAAAAGCACAGGTTCAATTAATAGCATTAATGATGGCTGCATACCATTTAGTTTTGATCATTTAATAGAAACAGTCTAATTAAAAGGGACAAAGACATGAGTTCTGGTTCTGTCCTGCTGGGTCACATGATACCTGTTGATTGCTGTATTTAATATTCGACCGATCGCTCTTCATCTCTGTAAATCATCAGTGTTTTACCACTCTCCTCCGTCCCTCTGCCTTCGGTATACTCCCCCCGTCTCTCTCCCTTATCTCTCGCCCTCCCATTCTTCTCTAATTATGGGATGTGCCCCAGCTGTCTGTCATGATAAGGGATGGAGGGAACACATGACAGGAGGAATGGACGGGGAGCGTGGAGAAAGTCAAGGTCACAGCAGAGGAAACCTCCCTTCCTTCTCCGTCCGACCTCCCCCTCTGGGCCGGTTTCATCATTCCCACAGTTCCTCTGCTCTCCTCTGTGGATCATTTTCAGCTTCGTTTTCCAGGTGAACTTCATCTTTGTTTCATTTCAGTCTGTCAGGCTGCAGCATGTCTGTGGACTTGGACCGGACTGCAGTCGGGAGCTTCTGATTTCTCACTTATCTTATCACTTTGGCAGACTTTAAAAATCATTTACACTCAAATCAGCAACAGTTCCATTTATTTGATGCTTTTTTTGCTGTCAGTTGTGACTTATGATGTTTTTATGAGATGTGACAGGATGATGCAGAAATACATTGACGAGCCCAAAATACTCTCATCTCAAAATACCGCTGATCGATTGTGATGCAAAGCTCAGCTCACTCAGTCACATTTTTTGATTTGAACAGATTGTGTAGACCTGCAGGTCTCCGTGAGATGGACTCGTTATCGGGGTGTCGTCCCGCTGAGGCCCGGCGGCTCGGAGGTTGGTAGTTAGGAGTAAAGTAGCTGCACTCACATGAAACTGGAAAACCTGAGGAATCTGTTGGTGGACTGAAGGAAGCTCTAAATAACAGTCCAAACTACATTTTTGAGGAAAAGCTGTCATGTCCATGCTCAAAGGGGTCTCTTGGAAAATGGGTTTTATCAGCATACTGTAAATGTGTTATATTTGATAGTCGAGATGGGACTGAACTTGTGTTTACAAACCACAGCCAACAAATCCTCCTCACTTAAACGTAATGTAGCCTCCAGCCTCTTACCCCGAAATCAACCGTCATCACTACACCAAGCCTTTACCTAAAGCTAAAGCTAAAGCTAGCTGCCTCTGTCACTTCGTCGGATCCACCGATCCGACTTTTTCAGCCCCGATACTGATGTTTAATTAACGAGCTGTAGCCTCACTGAGAGGAGACTGGGATCATCCTGTTATATGTAAAACAACGTCAGGCTTAACTTAAACATCACTTTGCTAACTTTCTTTCAATTTTTGTTTATTATTAAAATAATAAATTGTACACCAGCAACTTGGTAACTAAGTCTTCAAAATTAACAGACTTTTTTATTAACGATGAAGATAATAAATTGTACTCCACTAACTTGATTAAAAATCTTCAAAAACAACAGGATTTAAATTAAATTCCAGTATGTAATGTACGTAGTGTATAAACAGAGAATAGAATAGATCGGATCCATTGTCACAATACCTGATCCAGCTATTTGAGTCAGTATCGGCCTGATATCAGATCTGGTATCTCATCGGTGCTGCGATAATTAGGAGGTTTGTCTGATAATTTCTGTAACTTTGTGACAGAAACAATCTGCCGGTCACGCTGTGATTGCTCAGCTGTGCAGAGGTGAGAAAGCAACCAGAGTCTGAACTTTTCTCTCTTTAGCTCTCGTATTTCTGTTGGCTACACAAATATTTCTGTCACCTTTCATGTGAATAAACGAGTGCAACAGTGTGGACGTCTTCCAGGAGCCATCGCCTGATATTTTCTATGGTAAACAGGCCTATTTCAAACTTAATCCTGAAGCCAAGGCTGAACCCACAAACAGCCATTTGAAGACTCACAATTAGCTTTTATTGGTTTGTCAAACAAGGAATTTGTCTCCAAGGCGAGAGCGGACAAAATGTCCTCACTTTTTCAAAATGTCCTCACTTTTTCAAAATGTCCTCACTTTCAGTGAGCAGAGTTTCCACATCCTGGGGGGATGCTGAGCTGCCTAACAAGGCATCAATCTGTCGGAGAAGACGGAGGATAAACGCTCCTCCAGGGCCTCTTCTATCTGTTTCACCTCCCCCCTCTCTCATTCTGCTACTTATCCCCTCTTCTCCACTCCTCCATCATCTCTCTCTCAGTCTATCTGAGCATTTCTGTAGTTCGGTTGTTATATATAAACAAGCTTTTCTTCCTCATCCATCCATCCATCCATCCATCCATCCATCCACCTCCACCTTGGTATCACGATTTTTGTTTTTCCGATTTTGAAATAAATGCTTTAATGCCAGAATCGATATACAGTATTTGATGTCTATGTGGAGCTAGAAGGATGTTAGTGCTTTTATTGTGGTAGTCTGAGTAACATGACATCATATCCGTTCGGTATCCGTCGACCAGAACAAACCTCAGAAAGTATTAAAGGGTGGAGGGTGGGCGTGGATCCGACCTCCACCCTCCATGTTAAATCCAGCCTGGTAAACACTACACATCCAGTAAAGGAGGGAAACACTTTGGAAAAGCAGAGCTAGACATCACGGCTAAAGCTGCACGCTAACTCCGTCACGGACGGGAAACGTCATCGTACGGCGGTAACGTGCGGTCCGGCCGGCCGTCGCTCTCGTCTCCGTGGTCCGACGGGCCGACGCTACGACTGTAGAGCTCCATATACTGACATTTATGTTAAATGCATTCAGACGGCCCCGATGGAGCTGACCATGGATTTCAGACATGCTGAAAATCAGACATTTTACTGGACTCATTTAAAGATTTTACAAAGTAAAAGACCCTACATATGCCTTTAACTTTAGTTTTATTTATGGTTTATAATTGCAAGAACATGTAAAGTATGTACATTATACTTCAGTGAAGACTTTAAACTTTGAGTCAAGAAGAAAATCTTCATCATGGTTTGATCCAATAAATGAAAACTACAGACCCAGATCTAGCAGTCCAGGTGTGATTCTTCTTCTTCATGTGTACCCTCCTTTTCTCTTCTCCTCTTCCTCCTCTATCTCTTCAGCCTTCCCTTGCTCTGTTTTTTCTCTCCCCCTCCTTTCCTTCTCTTCCTCCCTTCCTTCCTCCCTCCTTCCTCGGCTGCTCTGATAAGTTCTCTCTGAGAAGAAGCTTCGGTCAGTGTTTCCATGACGAGTCCACCCTTCTTATCCTTTATCTCTCTTCTTATCCCTCTCCTCCCTATCTTCTTCACGTCTGCTTTTCTTTTCTCACTGTCTTCACCCCTCTTCTCTCTGTCTTCCCCTCTCAGCTGTCACCCTCTTCTCCCCTACAAACGAAGTCTGATATTCCCAGACGTTCTAGTTGTCCTGTTTGGAAAAACCGGGAGAGATTGATCTGAATTTCTGCCCTCAACAACTGATGTTACTTCATTGACAAGTTAGCGTAGAGCATTTATAACTTTAAGAGTCATTTTGCTTCTAGTATATTCAGTCGGGGTGTAACGATGTCTTTACAACGATACGATGACTTTCCATGTTTCTGATATGATCCAATGACGGTATTTGGCTCATCGAAAGCGATACGATATGATTCAGTGACTTGAAATCAATTCAGTAACTTCTTTTTGCATCATTCAATCAGTGTGACTGAACTAATTATCTGATCCTGGATTGGGATTGGGTCGGGATTCCTCAACGTTTTTCATGTCAGGGAGTCGGGGATAAATTAGTTATAGATATAAACAAGTACACACAACATTTAATGGGAAATACAGCTTTTAATTGAAATGTATAAAAAGTGCAGCTTGTGGACCCGCTGCTAGAGATTACGAACGGCTCAGCTCGATAATCTCTCCCTCGCCGTCAGACTGCTTCGTTGTGTTGTCGTCTTTCTGAGATTGGCGTTGCTGGAGCATGTCGATGACGTCGTGCACTGGGAGCTTGAACCGGAGTGACATTTAACATTTCTTTACTATTAAAAGTGCTAAAAATACATCCGTATAACGTTTGTCTTGCCTAAATACAAGGTAAAATTCTTAGTATCAATACAATCAATAATTTACCTTTCAAACTGATGTAGTTGGATGGTAGGAATATTAATCAATACATCAATGTAGTAGAGGTGTCATTTTAACCCAAACCATAATATTTTCCTAAACTTTAGTAGATTTTTCTTTGCCTAAACTTAACTAAGTGGTTTTGTTGCTTAAACTGAACCAAATTGTTTCCTGTGAAGACAGAAGTTTATTTTGAAAAACTGGAGCAGAAACTGACACAAGCATGTCACGTGTTGTTGGACATTCGTGGGAAAAACGCTCCAAAAATGAGGAATAACGTTTTCTTTTTTGTATGTTGACGACTGTAAATACGTCCATTGATTCAATCACAACATTCAAAACCAACTGAAGAATCATGTTTCTTTGTTTGTTGTTTGAGTTGATCGTTTTCTAATAATTATGACATTCAGGCTACAGAAATCCATCTCAAAAATTGTAATTTTCTTTTTGAATGAACATACTTTTGTAGTATTTAACAAGAAATGAGGGTTAAAGTCAAACTGGTGGATACAAGGTGAAATGACTTTCCAACTTTAAATTTTAGCGTTAACAGTCATGTCAGTCCATTTTTTCCAGCGGGAAGTCAGTATTTCCGACTTTGTGACATCCCTGGAATGCAGCACATCACCGAGTCTTAACCCAGCGTCGCTCCTCTTGCCCTGACATGTCAGACATGGTATACATGGGTATGTGTATTGTGCAGAAGCTGTAACACTGTGCAAACCGGCGTGACGATGGAAAGATGAAGACAGAGAGGTGTAATCTTAACATTTGTGGGCTCAGCGGCTGAGCGTGTACGGGCCGGCTGCATGAATGCATAGGTGGTGTTAAAGGTACGAAGCTACAGGTTGTCTCCGTACGTCTTTAGCCTCCGGGCAGCCAAACGCCACCTGGAGCAGCGACTGGTTGGGATATGGAGCTGCTTACTGGGAGCATGCAGGCTGTTATTAGCTACAGCTAACAGGGTTCATTGATAGACGTGTAGATAATGTGTAGTTCCAGGTGACACCCTTTTCTGTCCCGCTGATAGTAAGATAAAAAGAAGATAGTGTTTTAAAGTAATGAATTAGAGAATATTTCTCTCACAGATATTTACAGGAGGCTTTACAGGTCAATCAGCTCTGGATAAATTTGACATTTGCAGCTTTTAAATGTGAGATAAACCCCACCCTTAGCCTAGGGCTAACTAATCCCCACTTCAGACCAGGAAGATAAATACAGTAATAGACAGACTACAAATGGGATAAAATGTCTGCTTTTATGGCTTTTTGTAAGCAGGAACATTGGGCAGTGGTGCATCCTGACGAGCTGTTCGTCTTCAGTGAAGAAATGTGGCTGTTTGTACTTTAGAAACGAGAAACGACGAGGCTCGCTAAAAGGTCTGGGCCGATTCACCGATCTCCAGATTCAATGCTATCACGATACTTGAGTGCTGATTCGATATACTTTGTGATTTTAAGTATTGTGATTCAGTATTGCTCTGTATTGAGATTTTTCTTAACTTTTTACCACTAGATCACGGAGGAAAGTTGAATCCTCCACAGGGACTTTTACTTCTAATCTCTAAATGAATCCAATAAAATGTCTGATTTTCAGCAGGTCTGTAGTCAGAGACGTCCTGAAGTCAAATCTATCAGGATCATTGTCAGGAATTACTTGTAAAAGACTATATTTATAAAGACATTTCCCTCACAGATTAGTGGGATTTTCTTTTTAATTTATCAGGGTCATGTAATGTTTTATACTTCTGCTGAATATAATCCATCAGTCTGATTTCCATAGATTTCATACTTTCAGAGGTTTGTTCTGGTTGACGGATACAGAACGAATATGACGTCACGTTACTCAGACTACCACAATAAAAGCAGTGACTTCCTTCTACCTCCACATAGACTCAGGTGAAACAGATATATTGATTCTGGTATTAAAAACATCTGTTTCAAAATTTAAAATAAAGAAATCACAATATATGGGGAATCAATTTTTTCACACTTCCAGAAATGTAGTGCATCTGGCAATATTTGCCACTGTCCAAACCCAGGAGTCTGACAACCACAGCTAACCCTAACCCTAACCCAGCAGACAGCAGACTTTCAGCGGCTTTCCGATGATGAAAAGCTTCACTCACTTCCCGCCAAAGTCCAGTAGGCCTCTCAGTTGTGTTGGAGGATAAATCACTCCACACTGGATCGATTTCAGTCCCGATAATTTAACGAGACGCGTTTAAAGAGGCGTCTTGTTTTAAACTGTGAAACCTGAAACCGTCAGAAAATGTTCCCACTGAAATCCATCTTCCCTCAGGAATCTTCCCCGGGAATTCTGTCGGAAGAGGAGATGGACATTCCGAGAGAGAGAGAGAGAGAGAGAGAGAGAGAGAGAGAGAGAGAGAGAGAGAGAGAGAGAGAGAGCTCTGACGTCGGCGTTGTTTGTTTGTGAAGGACATTCATGGACTCCTGTCTGTCCATCTGCTGCTTCAGGGCAGCCGGTGGTCCGGTTCCCGTGGTCCAGTGGGGTTCTTGGAGCCAGCTGACTCTCCTTCTCCTTGAGCGTCTTTTCTCGGGGTTCTTTCTGATTTTAGAGCCGTCAGAGTTTTTGGTTTTCCTGGTCCCAGCTGGACTGTTGGCTGGCGATCTGCTGCTTCAGGGCAGCGGTTCCTGTTTCAGAGTCCAGGAGGACTTTTTTCAGGTTCTGTTCAATCAGCAGCTTCAACCAGCTCTTGACTCAAGTGACTGAAACACACAAATGCAAAAGAAAAGAACACAGTCCCATCACAAAAGACAGATGAACGTGCTGAAGCCAACAAGTGAAGCTACTGATTCAGAGTCCAGACTAGTTCACCCTTTCACCACATATACAGACAGAACGCTGCACACATCTTTACTGCCAGTAACTTCAGCTTTAGATCCGATCTGAGACCCACAGTAGACCAGGTTTAGTCTTTTTTAGGGGGAGATAGCAGTAGTCAGAAATAAGCATGAATTAAGTAATGAATTGATTAATTAAAAGAAGCTGTCAAAGTGTGTAAGGATTCAGAACACGATGTCTGTCAGTATACGATGTCCATCGCCATGCTCTGTTATGTCTCACATGCTGGGGTTGGGATCATTTGGCGATTTCAGCAGGAATTGTATTTTTCAGCGATTGAATAACGACTCAGAAATAAAATAAAATAAACTCTAATTTCATAGAGTTTGTTGTGAAACTAAGTTGACTCTACGCTCGCTGTCTCTGAGCAGCTCTCGGTCCTCAGAGACTGACCAATAAATTAGCTATATAAAATAATATTTCTCCTTCAAATGTAGTGGAGTGAAAGTAAAAGTATACCCCAAAATATTACTCAAGTAAAGTACATTACTCAAGTAAAGTACATTACTCAAGTAAAGTACATTACTCAAGCGCGTCTACTCCAGACCTCCTTTCAGCTGAAGCGGTTTGTGGGCGCGGATCGGGATCCGTTGGTTTGGTCGGTGAGTACTGAGCGCACCGTTCACTCTGATCAAATCAACTGGACTTTGGGGTCAAGTGTACCCGGATCCAGGCCTGGGTCCCTGATGTGAAGGCCCCCTTAGTTTAACGTATCCATCAAAGCGTTGTGATCGCAGGTCCTCAGAGAGGCAGAGAAAGGGAGGAGTGGAGGTCTAGATGAGTACTTGTTCAGGGAGGATTAGGAAAGGAGAGAGAGGTTCAGCAGAGATTGACTTGGAATGTGAGGAATGACCTTCGCCGACACTGACAGACTGTAGAAGCCAGAGAATCAACCTTCGCCTTGTTTCCTCTGCTGGGTTGGGCTGAACGGAGCAGCTGCTCCTCCGTCTGGCACCACTGGATGTGTCTGACAGACAGATTACACCCTGACGGACTGACAGATAGCAACAAGAGTCAGTGGAAACTGATCAAATGAATGGACGGAGTGAAGTTTCTACAAGTTTTTACATTTCCATCCTCTTCATGCTCCTCACATTCCCACAGCCTGAGGACGCGTCTTCACTTTGCTTGTTTTTGTCCGACCGCCTGTTGAAAACCCTCCAAACACCTCATTGACTGATAAAAACAGCCACAGTAAAGTCAGCGTTTAGCGTGCATCAAGTGCGCCTCTCTTGGCTTCCCTGTGTCATTCATACGCCATGTTTCCTGAAATGGAAACGCAACTCTGAGGCTGCAACAAAAACGGGAGTAGAGACGAGTCGTTAACGTTTATTACGTTATTTTTATTAAGTTTATCTACAAAAGTGCAAAAGTTAATGAATGAACACTAAGATCACATTTCTCTCTCTCTCTCCCTCCCTCTGTCTCTCTCTCCCTCTCTCTCTCTCTCCGTCTCTCTCTCCCTCTCTTTCTCTCTCTCCCTCTCTCTCTCTCTCCGTCTCTCTCTCACCCCCCCCCCCCCCTCCACCCACCAGAACATCTGTTGGTGTCTGAACATCTGTATAGTTGGTGTGACTGTAGCAGTGTGAGCTGTGATTAAACAGCTTTGTCTCCAGCTGTGGAAGCTCAGAGTGGATTCACTCCACCA
>CAMQGK010000487.1:257500-280000 GCA_947000775.1 Pterois miles | reverse complement strand
TCTTTAGGGGGAGATAACAGGTCAACAGTAGATGTCTCATAGATGTGGTGAACATCATCTGAAAGATGGAAACCTGAAGATTAATTAGAGATGCTGCTCAGCACTGTGGGTCAAGTCCTTCTTGTCATAAATCAGAAATAAGCATAAATGAGTGAATTCATCATTTGAAATTAATTGTAAAAGTGTATAAGGGTTTATAACATGATGACAGAAGTATCTGATGTCCATCTTCATGCTCTGTTATGTCTCATAAGTTGTTGCAGCAATTTTTGGGTTGATACCATTTGGTCCACAGATTTGATACTAAATTGAGCCATTTTTCACCACTGGAGAATTGATCAAAATGATCAATAATCCTCCAAAATATCACATTAAGACACCAAGACCTCGAGGAACACCATAGAAGAAGACATGCTGGGATTGGGGATCAACATTTTTTGACATTTGTGCAAGAATTGTATTTTCAGCAACTGGATGTTGATCACTAGTGTTGTGTAAAGGTCTCAGAAACCCCCTTATAGACTGGGACTATCATAAAGTGGGCATGTCTGTAAAGGGGAGACTGGTGGGGACCCAGAGAACCCATTTACATCCACACATCTGGAGGTTGGAGGTCAAGGGACCCCTTTGACAGTGACCATTCCAGTTCTTCCTCGATGAAATTCAGCCCAGCTTTGGAGCGTTATTTCACCTCCTTCCTGACCAGCTGGAATATGTGAATAATGAATGCCGTCTTCTTCTGTGTCTCTGCAGCTCTTCCATGTGGCCTACGTCTTGATTAAGTTTGCCAACTCTCCCCGTCCGGATCTTTGGGTTCTGGAGAGATCCATCGACTTTGGGCAGACCTACCAACCCTGGCAGTACTTTGCCTGTGAGTAGAAACATCTATATTCACCTACAGATGCTCATGTATGACTGCAGATGTTATTGGGACCAAACTGAGTCAGATTCCATCAGCATCACTTCATGCTTTCCTAACCTCCCCCAGGGTTCGTCTCAATTCTCCTCTAATCTCAGAGTTCAGCAGCAGCCCTGAGGGCAGGAAGCTGATTGGTTGGTTGGTTTGTTGGTCAGGGTGGAGGAGGGGGCGTTATGACATCATAGAGCTGGCAGCTGATTGGCTGTGGCAGCTGTCAGTCCAGGTGGGCTGCAGGGGAATTCCAGACATGCTGCCAACAGGTCGCAGCTTGATGTTCACCTGAGTAGAAGAGAAGAGGGGTGTGTGTGTGTGTGTGTGTGTGTGTGTGTGTGTGTGTGTGTGTGTGTGTGTGTGTGTGTGTGTGTGTTATGGGGAGGGGGGCATTAATTAGCATTACTGAAAGCTGCTCCAGGTGTTCAAAATGGCAGAGTAAAAATATCTTGATGAATGTCTTTAACCCTCAATTCTTGAAGGTGAAGTCAGCACAATGCCCAACATGTCATTTCCTGTTACGTCTCAGTTAAAACAAGAACAAAAGACAACGGCTGTGTTTGAAACCACTACATACTACTGAGGTATACAGCATACAGCAGACCTGGGAATTATCTGGTTCTGTCCGGCCCAGGAGGTCTCACACAAACCACACAATTTTACTAACGATGCTAAAAAACAGTAAAGAAAACAGCTTTTGTTTTGAAATGCTGGTGTATTGTTAGTGTGCTGCTTCCTGTCACACTTGACATTGATGTAAATTGACGTGATATTTGAAGTAGCGTCACCTGCTGAGGAGACACGTCTATAAGTCACAGACTGATAAGTGTCTTTTCATGGAGGTTAGTGGTAAAGCTGTGAGCTTAGTTTGCAATAAATGTGTGTCTGTATTCAAAGAAAACAACTAGAACCGTCACTTTGAGACAGAACATGCAGAAAGATCCAGAAAGCTGTCTGGAGATGAGAAGGAGAGGACAGCCGAGGCTGGCTGAGATACTAAAGCAGCAGGAACCACAGGAGGAGATGGAAGGGTTAATGTTCAGATAAATGTTAAATATAAGGGTTAATGTTAAGTTAAATGTTAACTGTAAGGGCTAATGTTGAGTTCAATGTTAAATGTAAGCGTTAATGTTAAGTTAATGTTAAATATAAGGGTTAATGTTGAGTTAAATGTTAAATATAAAGGTTAATGTTCAGATAAATGTTAAATATAAGGATTAATGTTGTTATATGTTAAATATAAGGGTTAATGTTGAGTTAAATGTTAAATATAAGGGTTAATGTTCAGATAAATGTTAAATATAAGGATTAATGTTGAGTTATATGTTAAATATAAGGGTTAATGTTGAGTTAAATGTTAAATATAAGGGTTAATGTTAAGATAAATGTTAAATATAAGGGTTAATGTTGAGTTCAATGTTAAATGTAAGTGTTAATGTTGAGTTAAATGTTAAATATAAGGGTTAATTTTGAGTTAAATGTAAGTGTTAATGTTAAGTTAAATGTTAAGTTTAGATAATGGAAACATTACTGCCCTAAACAGTAGAAGAAGAAGAAGTACAGTACATAGTGCATACTGTGTTCCTCAGTAGTACTACTATACTATACTATATACTATACATCTGGCTCGTTTGCTTCCCAGACGTCTGACAAATGATGAGCCGTTGACAGACATTGGCCATTGACAGCTGACCTACATGCTGCTAATTGGAGCTAATTTTCAGCTCAATATCCACCCCCAAAAATCCACCAGATCACCTCCTGCCTGCTGACAACATTTTCCTTTTAACCTTCAGACTCGCATGATGACCGTAGAGCAGCTTTTCACAGGATTAGCTCTTCTCCAGTATGAAACTGATGTTGATCCACAGAGTCTCAGAGGGCAGAAGGAGACGTGTGGTAAATAGAGTAAATCAGTGCCGGCCTCAGAGCTGTAAATCTCAGAGCGATTTGACAGTTTAGTTTGAGCTGCTGCAGCTGTTGGCGGTCTGGTTGGAAGGACATCCTGACATTATTAAATCACCTTCTTTGTCTTGTTTTCCTGGTCTTTGGCTCCTCTTCGGTGTCGAGGACACATCAGAGATAACGTGAAAGTATTCCAGGAATGTGAGCTGCGTTTTCATGGAGAAACAATGTGACTTAAACAAGCTGAAGTCTCAAACTTTCACACACTTTGATTGGTCCTAAAAGGCGGACGGTTGTTTCTCTGAAGACACATCCACCAGCTGATGTTTAAATACGAAGAAATGAAACGAAACTTAAATGAGATATCAGATCCAACCAACCTTTTACACTTCAGACTGATTTTGAATTAATATTTTGTTGAAGGGGCTGAATATTGAATGATTTGTCAAACTTAACGAAGTTACTTCACATTTGGGCCAATTTGTTGATCAACAGAAAATGAATATTTTGAACCAAGACCACGACCACCTAAAACGGTGGTCTCGGCCTGCTTCTGAGTGAACTCTGGTGTGGTTGGTTTGTGGAGTCAAAATTAACCACAAGATTAATGTGTGATTAATGATTTAGCATCATTTCAACAGCTAAACTACTAATAAATAATTCTTCTGTTTTTGAAATCTGTTCAGGAGGGAATCTTATGGACCTGTATAAGGCCATGTGTGTGTATGTATATATATACGTATATATATGACTCAATATATTGAGATATATTGTGATTTTTTTAAAAAAAGAAAAACCTATTAGAAAAACTGTCATAGTATAATGAACACACCACCATATGCCTAAAATCAGAGTATAAAAGTATATTTTATATGCATCAAAAAACTCCACCGACCTCTTCAACAAGACCTGTGGCCTCTCGCTGCTGTCTGTCCGTTGTGTCTGTGTATGCATGAATATATATCCGCTCACCTCCCAACTCACAAAAACAACCGAAATATGACTCAACAGTTTAAAGACTGGGCTCATCCAGACATTTTAAACTTCTTTTTTAATAATAGAACAGAAATAGACCCCTGTTGTGCTTAACGAAGCACCACATTTCTCATGTTTAAGCACCGTTTGAAGACATGCCATGGGAATTTCAAAATAAGAGCGTATCTTAAAGATGACAATATACTTTATATCGATGTTCTTACTTGGCATCAATGTTGTTGGTTTATTGATCAATCATATTGATGTGTTGTTACATCCGTATTCAGAACATGCAGTCTGTTAGCAGTTTAATACTGCTGCTGCTACTACTACTACTACTACTACTACTACTACCACCACCACTCAGGTGTAAACTTCAACTCATACTGTGCAGTACTCTCAGATGACACTGCTAATAGGCTGTTTATTGTCAGTACTGTATGCATTGTTCCTATCTGTAATATTTAACCTTGTTTTTATATTTCCTTCTATATAAATTCTCATATTATATCTATCTACTTTCGTTTAGCTTGTCTCTGTTGTTCAGTGAACTCACTGTCGTCCAGCGTCATCAGGTAGAACCTCACGTTTACTCCTGTGGTTGGTTTGTGAACAGTCAGTGTGAACAGGAACCGGACCAGAACTACTCGTCTGTTTCTCTGGGTGTGGACCAGATGAATCCAGCTACAGGAGTGAGACCTCCTCTGGTCTCAAAGACAGTTCTGCAGAGTTCAGATGATGATTCCAGCTGTTGTGAAGTGGAGGTATATTTAAGGAGTACTGCTGGTTAAAATACAGAGCCGAGACCCTCCTCTAATTATCACACTGAGACTCATCGTTAAAACACCACCAGATGGTTCATGCCGACTCAGGAGGGACGTTCACACGTTAGAAAGCATGTGGTTGAGACTGATGCCCCCCCCCCTCTTATCTGTGTGTGTGTGTGTGTGTGTGTGTGTGTGTGTGTGTGTGTGTGTGTGTGTGTGTGTGTGTGTGTGTGTGAGCCTCCAAGAGAGACTGTATTGAGCGTTTCGGCCAGAGGACCATCGAGAGGATCAACAACGATAACGACATCGTCTGCACCACCGAATACTCCCGTATAGTCCCGCTGGAGAACGGAGAGGTGAGGAGTGTTTCATCTATTATCTGATCCTTCAGTTAGCTGATGGTACAAGTTAAAGGCTAGCTATCTACAGCTAACTAGCTAACTACAGCTAACCAGCTAATGACAGCTAACTACTGCTATCCAGCTAACTAGCTAACTACTGCTAACTACTACTAACTAGGTAACTACAGCTAACTAGCCAACTACTGCTAACTACTACTAACTAGCTATCTACAGCTAACTAGCTAACTATAGCTAACCAGCTAACTACTGCTATCCAGCTAACTAGCTAACTACTGCTAACTACTACTAACTAGCTATCTACAGCTAACTAGCTAACTATAGCTAAGTACAGATAACCAGCTAACTACAGCTACATAGCTAACTATCGCT
The DNA here is from genome assembly GCA_947000775.1 of Pterois miles. NCBI lineage: Eukaryota > Metazoa > Chordata > Actinopteri > Perciformes > Scorpaenidae > Pterois > Pterois miles. Next base: position 274,712 of record CAMQGK010000487.1, on the reverse strand, counting down.
AACTACATCTAACAAGCTAACTACAGCTAACTAACTACAGCTACCTAGGTAACTACAACTACCCAGCTAACTACAGCTAACGGGCTAACTATAGCTAACTACCTAACTACAGCTAAATAGCTAACTCACTAGAAAGACAAACTAGCAGACAGATAAACAGATTTATCAGTTTACTGTTCAGCCTGAAAAGATCATAAGTGAACCTGCAGTTCGGAGGATGACCTTTGACCTCCATCTTAGAGGATGACCTTTGACCTGCAGCTTCTACTATAGTCAGAGGTCATGTTCTCATTTTAACAACAACCTTCTCTTTTTAACGTTTTTAAATTATTTGTCAAAACAAACTTCGTCAGTAAATGACTCAAATAATATGAAATATCATAGAAATGTGAAAGTTCACTAGAGGGGAGCTTTAAATGAAAGCATATTATCATAAAAACATAATGTACTGGTCAGAAAAACAATCCTGTGATATGGTGCGATACAGAATGGTGTTGCCATGGTATCATGTTGTCGTCCCTCTGGTGTTTGCGGGCCGTCCCCGGGCTGTGTAATGTTTCTGTGGTCCTCCCAGATCGTGGTGTCCTTGGTGAACGGGCGGCCCGGGGCCATGAACTTCTCCTACTCACCGGTACTGAGGGACTTCACCAAGGCCACCAACATCAGGCTTCGCTTCTTGAGGACCAACACGCTGCTGGGACACCTGATGGGCAAGGCGCTCCGTGACCCCACCGTCACCCGCAGGGTAGGACGACGCCACCGATCAGGGCTGATTTGAGACTGACGGAAAGAGAATAAAACATCCTTGTAAATTTAACTTTTGTTGACAGTAACTCCAAAAAGCAAAACTCAGTCCCTTGGTAGATCTAGTCGAGATAAATCAATTAACTTACTATTGAAAAGGGATTCTGTTCTTTCCAGAATACTTAATAAACTTATTTTCAGTGTGCTTGTATGAGTTTCTTCTCCATATTCAGCGTATTACCTACAATAGATGGTGTTAGTAGAAACAGATGGGAGTATCAGCACTGGAGCGAAGTAATGTCCTGCTGTGGACGTGTTTTAGACGCCTAAAAACAATATCATGCTATATTTAGAATATTTTCACTGCTCTACCTCGCTGTCAGACAGCCATGTCTGTAATCTATGCTCTCTTCAAAGCCACCAGACTCCACTGACAAAAGCAGTCATTTTATTTCGCAGAACACTGCTGGTCTTCCGCTGCGTCGATCAGTTAGTTTGTGTTATTGTGTGTCTTTTACCTTTCACAATAAAAGCCCTAAATGCATAGTATTCACAGATGAGAACTTAGCATTTTCATCTCATTTATTTGTCGCAACCCTGTGATACCCACCCCTGATAACGTGAGTTATCATATTCCCCAAAACTATTACTTTAACTACAACATGATCCATGACAACTTGATGAAGATGATAGATGAGATGGTAATTGTGTATTTTATTTTCCAGTATTACTACAGCATCAAAGACATCAGTATCGGAGGACGCTGTGTGTGTAACGGACACGCTGAGGCCTGCAACGCCAAGGAGCCCAACGACCCCTACAAGTAAGATACCTGACCTTTAAAGGATCAATGAATGAACACACACACACACACACACACACGATCAGACTGCTCTGTCTTGACTCACACACTTGTGGCAAACCAACATTGTTTTGACTGGATTTTGTCAGGCAAGTGTGTGTGAGAGAGGAAATCTGGGTAAATAGCAGGTTATAAAAGTTATTTATGGTATTGCAGTGCCTCAGACGCGTCTACATGCTCCAACACACAGCCACATACTGTACACACACGTTTAAACACGCAACGCTGCAGAATGTAAATGACAGAGTTCATATCCGCGAGCTGTGGCTCTGATCTGAAGAGATCTTAATCACTGTTGGTTGTGGTTTCGTTCTGTGCCAGCGCCGTCTGCATGAGGACAACATACCTGCTCACCTTTATGATAAGATGTGAGATTTACTGCCAAGACAAATGACAATCAGGAAAATATAGACTGCATGAAATGAAGAAGCACTCTGAAAAAATCTGTAACAGCTTTTAAATGCATAAATATGTTTTGAGTGCGAGTCAGTTACAAATCTTCAGGAACAAGTTTTAAATCAGTTTTTAAGCCATTAGTGTCAAATCTCAGGCAGAAAACCAAGTCAAGTCTGAACAAATGAAGCCTTGACAACTAGTCAGCTGAAATGAATTAAAATGTCTCATCATCGGGGCCCCGTTTCACTCAGATGGCGGAGCGGGCGGCCCTGCAGTGGCCCCGAGTTCGAGTCCTGCCTGGGGGGATTTGTTGCCTGTCATCACCTCTATCTCCCCATTTCACCACTATCGCTCTCACGATCAATAAAAATGGAAAAAACCCTTAAAAAAATATTTAAAAAATATAGAAATATCTCATCATCTGTTGGACAGTCAGTCTTTTTTCATGTTTCCATCACAACAGTTTCCTAACAAATAGAAAGATTAAAAAGTGTAGTCTCAAAATGATTATTTTAGGAAATAATCAGAAGATTGAGGAACGTAGGGCGCCCTCCAGAGGCTGAGTCCTCAGGGCCACGGTCCAGATTCGTACGTATCGCTTCCTCTCTATCTTCAGCTGAACTATAACGAGGGCTAGAAAAGCCCCAAAAATAGTCTTTAAGAAAAGAAGAATAATGAGGACCTGGATCAGACGAGTAGTGCTGTTGCTATGGTTACCTGCAGTTTACTTTTCCTGACTTGCTGATTTATATTAGTGAGGCGCTTAAACTGTTTGTGGTGTCTCATCATAACATTTTTGCCAGATGCTTGGTGTATTTTTTTGTTTTTGTTTGTGCTGTATTTCAGAATTAATCAATTAATCATGACTTGGTACCAAATGATGGAAACACACAGCAAGAATAAGATAATATTAATTAGATGTAATCACTGAGGAAGAGAAAGTGTTCGTAGACAGGTAGAGGAGAGATGAGCAGCCAGTCAGTGACAATGAAGGATGAAGGGAAGCGGTAGAAACAGTGTTTCATGGGAGTGAAACAGCTGGAGGTGGAGAGGAAGACGGATCTTCTGATTACAGCTTTCACACAAATAAACTTCCTGTCGCTTATTTAGTTTTTATTGTTAAGGCAACAAGATGGAGCTTGTTTTAATGCATGTGAGGCTTTTACAATAAGCTGTTATTACTGTCAAATCCACCATGATTCATATACACACACACACACACACACACACACACACACACACACACACACACACACACACACACACACGACATAAACAATCACATATCTGCCTATAAATGTTAGGTCTTTGTCTCTATTATTTGGCACCAGTTGCTCTCCCCGCAGATGATCACACACACACACACACACACACACACACACACTCACTCACTCACTCACTCATTCACTCACTCTCTCACACACACACACACACACACACACACACACACACACACACACACACACACACACACACACACACCTGTAGAGACTTGTTGAAGGTATCTGGAGCGACGGTCTCCGGTGGTGAATCTCTTTCTTTGTTGTTGCACATCAGTGATTTGGGAAGTTGGGAGGAAAGGAGGGATTTTAGGAGGGAGGCGTTCACACTGTGACTCTGATACTCTGCAGAGGATATTTACTAGGGGTGGGGAAAAATCAATTCACCAATATATCATGCTTTTTTAAAGGATTTTGAAATAAATGTTTTAAAGCCAGAATCGATATATCTGCTTCATCTGAGTTTATGTGGAGGTAGAAGGAAGTTACTGCTTTTATTGTGGTAGTCTGAGTAACGTGACGTCATATCCGTTTGGTATCCGTCGACCAGAACAAACCTCAGAAAGTATTAAAGGGTGGAGGGTGGGCGTGGATCCGACCTCCACCCTCCATGTTAAATCCAGCCTGGTAAACACTACACATCCAGTAAAGGAGGGAAACACTTTGGAAAAGCAGAGCTAGACATCACGGCTAAAGCTGCACGCTAACTCCGTCACGGACGGGAAACGTCATCGTACGGCGGTAACGTGCGGTCCGGCCGGCCGTCGCTCTCGTCTCCGTGGTCCGACGGGCCGACGCTACGACTGTAGAGCTCCATATACTGACATTTATGTTAAATGCATTCAGACGGCCCCGATGGAGCTGACCATGGATGGATAAAGAGAACGGAGCTGACGGAGAGCTAGAGACCACCTTGGAGGAGTTAGAGGAAGTAGACACCTGGGACTACGGCCACTTTTCAAAATAAGGTGTTAACAAAGGGAACTGGATCTACAGAAGCCATCTATGGAAATCAGACTGATGGATTATATTCAGCAGAGTATAAAACATTACATGACCCTGATAAATTAAAAAGAAAATCCCACTAATCTGTGAGGGAAACGTCTTTATTCTTTGATAAAAAATGTAATCAATAATTCCTTGACAATGATCACATCTGATATGCATTTGACTTCAGGACATCTCTGACTACAGACCTGCTGAAAATCAAATATTTTTTACTGGATTTATTTAGAGATTTTACAAAGTAAAAGTCTCTAGAAGGGTCTGATTCTACTTTTCCTCCTTGGTCTAGTGGTAAAAAGTTAACGACAATTACAAGAAATCACAATGTTGAATAACAATACTTGAAATTTGTCACCAATTTTGTGGTAGTATTAACTGGAGAGATGAATCGTCCCAGCGCTGCTAAAGTGACATATCATCGGTCACATCAGGCAGCAGAGAAACCAGCCTGTTTCTTGGCTCAGTGTTTAAATCCTGGTGATGAATCAGAGACTCTGCTGTTACACTGGAAACGGAGCCTGCAGTGATTCTCCTGCAGTCATATCTGTGTTCGTTCAGACGCTGAGCAGAGCAGAGTTCAGCCTCACACACTCTGTCAGGTGTGTGTTTAAACTAAAGCTGGTCAATTTCAGCTTACCCTCGTGTCCTCTGCGTGTCCTCTGCGTGTCCTCTGCGTGTCCTCTGCGTGTCCTCTGCGTGTCTGTGGCTGTTTGATGGCTGTTTGTAATATCTCGCTGGGGCCCCAGTAGTTAGTGTTTCACATATCTGCCGGGGTGCACGCACATCTTCATGTTTTTCAGCTGAAGGCAGATGGACTTCATAAAAATGGTACTTTTGTCTGCTCATTTATCTTTTCTGTACTTTCTTGACAAGCTTGTTACACATTTTACCCCGAGACCTGCAGTCCTGACTGACGTTACTGTCTGTCAGAGGTTCTCGGGCTACGGTGAAACTACAGCTATCATATGAGCCTAGAAACCTAATCTAGGAATCCATCGGTACCGACGATGTCATGCTGCCATGCCGGGAAGGAAGTTAAATAACGCTCCAAGTTTGGGATTCATTTTATTGTGGAAAAACTCATAGTTTTCAAAGGGTCCGTTGACCTCTGACCTCCAGATGTGTGGATGTAAATGGGTCCTCTGGGTCCCCACCAGTCTCCCCTTTACAGACATGATCACTTTCTGATAGTCCCAGTCAGTATAACTGTGTTATTGTCTCCTTTTCTAAGTGGAGTATCCGAGTATTTCTGCATACTGGGTCCCTAAAAAGTGTTGAATTACTTTACTTTTTTATATGACCTCACTGTATAAAATGACCTGTGGTGACCTCTATGATAATCACAGCCTCTACTACCACTACTACTACTACTACTACCTCTATGATAATCACAGCCTCTACTACTACTACTGCTACTACCTCTATGATAATCACAGCCTCTACTACTACTACTACTACTACTACCTCTAGGATAATCACAGCCTCTACTACTACTACTACTGCTACTACTACCTCTAGGATAATCACAGCCTCTACTACTACTACTGCTACTACCTCTATGATAATCACAGCCTCTACTACTACTACTACTACTACTACCTCTAGGATAATCACAGCCTCTACTACTACTACTACTGCTACTACTACCTCTAGGATAATCACAGCCTCTACTACTACTACTACTACTGCTGCTACTACCTCTATGATAATCACAGCCTCTACTACTACTACTACTACTACTACCTCTAGGATAATCACAGCCTCTACTACTACTACTACTACTGCTGCTACTACCTCTATGATAATCACAGCCTCTACTACTACTACTACTACTACTACCTCTATGATAATCACAGCCTCTACTACTACTACTACTACTACTGCTACTACCTCTAGGATAATCACAGCCTCTACTACTACTACTACTACTACTACTACTACCTCTATGATAATCACAGCCTCTACTACTACTACTACTGCTACTACTACCACTAGGATATTCACAGCCTCTACTACTACTACTACTGCTACTACTACCTCTAGGATAATCACAGCGTCTACTACTACTACTACTGCTACTACTACCTCTAGGATAATCACAGCCTCTACTACTACTACTACTACTACTACTACTACTGCTACTACTACCTCTAGGATAATCACAGCGTCTACTACTACTACTACTGCTACTACTACCTCTAGGATAATCACAGCCTCTACTACTACTACTACTGCTACTACTACCTCTAGGATAATCACAGCCTCTACTACTACTACTACTACTACTACTACTACTACTACTGCTACCACCTCTATGATAATCACAGCCTCTACTACTACTACTACTACTACTACTACTACTGCTACCACCTCTATGATAATCACAGCCTCTACTACTACTACTAGTACTGCTACTACCTCTATGGTAATCACAGCCTCTACTACTACTACTACTACTACTGCTACTACCTCTATGATAATCACAGCCTCTACTACTACTACTAGTACTGCTACTACCTCTATGATAATCACAGCCTCTACTACTACTACTACTACTGCTACTACTACTACTGCTACTACCTCTAGGATAATCACAGCCTCTACTACTACTACTACTACTGCTACTACCTCTAGGATAATCACAGCCTCTACTACTACTACTACTACTACTACTACTGCTACTACCTCTAGGATAATCACAGCCTCTACTACTACTACTACTGCTACTACCTCTAGGATAATCACAGCCTCTACTGCTACTACTACTACTACTGCTACTACCTCTAGGATAATCACAGCCTCTACTACTACTACTACTACTACTACTACTACTACTACTGCTACTACCTCTAGATAATCACAGCCTCTACTACTACTACTACTACTACTACTACTTCTGCTACTACCTCTAGGATAATCACAGCCTCTACTACTACTACTACTACTACTACTACTACTACTACCGCTAGATAATCACAGCCTCTACTACTACTACTACTACTACTACTACCTCTAGGATAATCACAGCCTCTACTACTACTACTACTACTACTACTACTACTACTACTACTGCTACTACCTCTAGGATAATCACAGCCTCTACTAATACTACTACTACTACTACTACTACTACTACCTCTATGATAATCACAGCCTCTACTACTACTACTACTACTACTACTGCTACTACTACCTCTAGGATAATCACAGCCTCTACTACTACTACTACTACTACTACTACTACCACCTCTAGGATAATCACAGCCTCTACTACTACTACTACTACTACTACTACTACTACTTCTATGATAATCACAGCCTCTACTACTACTACTCCTACTACTACTACTACTACTACTTCTATGATAATCACAGCCTCTACTACTACTACTACTACTACTACTACTACCACCTCTAGGATAATCACAGCCTCTACTACTACTACTACTACTACTACTACTACTACTTCTATGATAATCACAGCCTCTACTACTACTACTACTACTACTACTACTACTACTTCTATGATAATCACAGCCTCTACTACTACTACTACTACTACTACTACTTCTATGATAATCACAGCCTCTACTACTACTACTACTACTACTACTACTACTACTACCTCTAGAATAATCACAGCCTCATGAGACTTTACAGCCACAAACTAGACCTCCTACTACTACTACTACTACTACTGCTACTACTACTACATCCTGGTAACTAGCATCTCAGATTAATCTCCAGCTTCCACCTCTCAGATGATGTTCACCACGTCTATGAGACATCTACTGTTGACCTGCTGTCTCCCCGTAAGGCCCCCTGGACCCCCTAAAGACCCCCCGGACCCCCTAAAGACCCCCTGGACCCCCTGAAGACCCCTAAAGAAGACTAATAATGGTCTATTGTGGGTCTCAGAGGGTTAAACCAGCGTAAATACATACTGTGGACAGATTAGATGACGTTTTCACCAGTAAAGTGGAGATAAAATGACAGATCCAGATATTCTTGGCTTTGTCGACAGGTTGAAACAAATTGTGTGAAGACGCCGGTGGAGTTTTTGTCTTCCAGGACACAATTATGTGTAATTCAACCTAATGTCTGAAATACACCGAGGTGTTTTAATGGCTCTAATTTTAAACTTTCATACAGTATGAGAGCTTTAATCTCTTCCTGGCAGCAGAGGTATATATTTACCGTACAGTGTGTTTATGCTGTCATGATAACGTATGGCAGTTTAACACAGCGTGTCTGCAGGCGGGTGAACATACAGCTCTGGCTTCACTTCCTTCATGCCAGATTAGAGGGATTTCAGGAGATTACGGTAATAAAGCACATTGATACTCATCTCCTGAGAATCAGTCGAGGATCATTATAATCCACTGTGTTTGTAAAGGTAGCGTACAGCAGGTTCTCCTCACAGTGAATCAGTGTTTATACTGTAGATGTCATGTTGATAATGGAGAGCTTTAACTGAAAATGTAAACACGTTCATCATAAATTGTTGTTTATTCAGGGAAAATTGACTGAGCATTAAATTCTTTCACAGCGAAGCAGTGTGTATATATGGAGTATAGATATGTTTGGTGTATTTCTGGGTATAGAATGTATGTATTTTAGTAGATATGTTTGGTGTATTTCTGGAGTATAGATATGTTTGGTGTATTTCTGGAGTATAGATATGTTTGGTGTATATATGGAGTATAGATATGTTTGGTGTATTTCTGGAGTATAGATATGTTTGGTGTATATATGGAGTATAGATATGTTTGGTGTATTTCTGGAGTATAGATATGTTTGGTGTATATATGTAGTATAGATACGTTTGGTGTATTTCTGGAGTATAGATATGTTTGGTGTATATATGTAGTATAGATATGTTTGGTGTATTTCTGGAGTATAGATATGTTTGGTGTATATATGTAGTATAGATATGTTTGGTGTATTTCTGGAGTATAGATATGTTTGGTGTATATATGTAGTATAGATATGTTTGGTGTATATATGTAGTATAGATATGTTTGGTGTATATATGGAGTATATATTTCGGAGCATAGATATGTTTGGTGTATATATGTAGTATAGATATGTTTGGTGTATATATGGAGTATATACGGAGTATAGATATGTTTGGTGTATATATGTAGTATAGATATGTTTGGTGTATATATGGAGTATAGTACGTTTGTATATATGTAGTATAGATATGTTTGGTGTATATATGTAGTATAGATATGTTTGGTGTATATATGGAGTATATACGGAGTATAGATATGTTTGGTGTATATATGTAGTATAGATATGTTTGGTGTATTTCTGGCATATAGATATGTTTGGTGTATATATACACCAAACATATCTATACTCCATATATATATGGAGTATAGATATGTTTGGTGTATATATGGAGTATATACGGAGTATAGATATGTTTGGTGTATTTATACGTCCACATAGTTTTTTTTGTTTGGTACCATTTGGTTTCACTTTGCTGCATCACCTCCAGTTCAGGATCAGAGCTGAGAGGTGAGGCCACATCTGGCTTAGTCATTAGCACAGCTGTGTGTGTGTGTGTGTGTGTGTGTGTGTGTGTGTGTGTGTGTGTGTGTGTGTGTGTGTGTGTGTGGTGTGATGGGATTTTAACTAGGGAGGAAGATAAGTTGTGTTCTTCTTTATGATTCCTTATATTAAACTGAGAGGAGGCTCATATATGAACTAAATCATCGGCCCGTTTGGCTTCATTTGATGCTGAGAATTGATTCCTTCTCTCGTTAATAAATCAGACTGATTTTGAGTTCAGGTGAACACGAACTCTGCAGGGGATAAACCCAACTTCCTGTTTATTATTGCATCTCATCTTGTTATCGATATAGTGACGAAATGACCAACATTTGCCTCAATAATTAAATATGTGTGATGTACCACGACTGCTCATTGATATTGTACAGTAATATTGTAAATATCTTCCTTGTTAACCGGCTGAACAGTCACTAATTCATCCAGATGCTTAGAAAGAATAAAAAAGCATAAAACAAATACAGAGAGTAAAAGTTCAGGACGCGGCGTTGTTAATAGATGTGGACGTTTCAGTTCACAGTCCAGACTGAAAGACACGGTGCTCTCTACACAGAGAGTGAAGTGAGAAAAAAGACGGATTTGACCTTTTAGATGTAGATACTTGTTTCTACCAAAGAATAGACTGAGCTTCGGCAGACAGACGGTGTTTAACTGGTGACTCATGTGGGTATTTTACACACAACAGAATGATTAACCTTAATGGAAAAAGCAATCAGGAACCCTTCCAAGCTGTTGAAAGTACTCTTCAGCTATAATCTCTGCTTTTAACTGCCATTTAAAGAATTATAGCTGGGATATAGCAGTGGATATAAATATGTGATTCAGGGGGTTTTGGTATTTTAAACAGTCAGGGATGTGGACTGATATCCTGCTACGTGGTTTATGTTTTCATCAGAAATGATTCTTCATCCTTTGAGTCATGCAGTTACTGTTAGTGTGATTTTTTTTCAGTTTTATTCCTGCCGACAGGTGTTTCATTGATGGGAACTCGGCACGAGGAATTCAAATAAATCCCTTCTGACCTCATCAGGCTTTCGGAGATGTTCGGCCTGGTTTGTGTCACAGCGAAGGAATGCAGATCTGAACATTTTACATCAGTGCTGGACTTTGTTTAACGTGTTATATGTCCAGCAGCACCGAGTGTGTAATGATGGAGAGAGTCTGCTGACTGGAGGTCTGTGTTTAAGGTTTGACCTGCTGATTTTATCATTACTGAGAGAAACGCAGCAGTTTGTAGTTTAAAGGCCACGACACACCGAGTGTATAAAGACGGAGAGTCTGCTGCTGAGGGTGAAGTACTGTTCTTAAATGAGTAGATGTGAAATATCAGTGTAAACAAAGTTAAGTTGGTGACGTTGGGACAAACGCTCATTGATTTATGGCCAAATTTGTGTCAGGCCTATGTATATGTTTGGCAGTGGTGGTGCCCCCTAAGGCAGGGGGGCAGTTATTGTTCCTGAGGGCCACAACAGAAACCCAGCTTCCTGCCGGGGGCAAACAAAGACCGTCAGACGTAACCTCTATTGATCACTACAGGAAACAGACTGTTATTCTGATTGATCAGCATTGATTATCCTGAAAATCCCTCCAGACAGCAGATTATTAGTAACATGACTTTATATAGAGGAGTCTATGAACCATACAGGACTGACTGGTTAGGGGAGGAATGTTTCCCTTAACTAAACTTAACACTTAACTCAACATTAACCCTTACATTTAACATTAACTCAACATTAACCCTTATATTTAACATTTAACTCAACATTAACCCTTATATTTAACATTTAACTCAACATTAACCCTTATATTTAACATTTAACTCAACATTAACCCTTATATTTAACATTTAACTCAACATTAACCCTTACATTTAACATTAACTCATCATTAACCCTTATATTTAACATTAACTCAACATTAACCCTTATATTTAACATTAACTCATCATTAACCCTTATATTTAACATTAACTCAACATTAACCCTTATATTTAACATTAACTCAACATTAACCCTTATAAGTAACATTTAACTTCACATTAACACTTACATTTAACATTTAACTCATCATTAACCCTTATATTTAACATTAACTCAACATTAACCCTTATAATTAACATTAACTCAACATTAACCCTTATATTTAACATTTAACTCAACATTAACCCTTACATTTAACATTGAACTCAACATTAACCCTTATAATTAACATCTAACTCAACATTAATCCTTATATTTAACATTTAACTCAACATTAACCCTTACATTTAACATTAACTCAACATTAACCCTTATAATTAACATTAACTCAACATTAACCCTTATATTTAACATTAACTCAACATTAACCCTTATATTTAACATTAACTCAACATTAACCCTTCCATCTCCTCCTGTGGTCCTTTAGTATCTCAGCCAGCCTCGGCTGTCCTCTCCTTCTCGTCTCCAGACAGCTTTCTGGATTGTTCTCCATGTTGTGTCTCAAAGTGACGGTTTTAGTTGTATTCTATGAATATAACCACATGTTTGTTTCAGACCAAGTTCACAGCCTTACTGCCATCCTCTGTGAAAAAATACCTGTGTCCCTGACTTGTTATAGACGTGTCTCCTCAGCAGGTGACGCTACTTCAAACATCACTCACGTCAATTTACATCTCTGTCAAGTGTGACAGGAAGAAACTCACTAACAATACACCAGCATTTCAAAACAAAAGCTGTTTTCTTTACTGTTTTTTAGCTTCGTTAGTAAAATTATGTGGTTTGTCTGAGACCTCCCGGGCCGGACAGAACCATCACAAGGACCGGATAATGCCCAGGTCTGCCCTACGACGTAATCGCTCAACAGTTTTACACGTGTGGTTGAAAATAAAACATGTCCTGTAAGTTTTGTATTGATTGGACAAACAATTCTGGATGTATAGGCTAAGTTGTAGCGCCCCCTAGTGGTTGATTTGAATGGAACCGTCAGGACATGTTTCAGGTGCTCTTTTGAAAATAATCTGCAAGTTTGGAGATGATTGGCTCGACGGCTGTGGAGTTTGGTTTATTTATGTGTTGGGCCACGCCCTTTTAAAGTTCATTGGTCAATATCTTCAGAGCTCAGTGAGATATCAATAAGCTTTTGATAAGTTTGGTCCAGTTATGATACACAGAAACTTTGGTAGCAATCAGATGTACAATTTTGAAGGAGATGTCAAAAATGTGTTTTTCAAAAAATTAATAGCACATTGAGCTGCACGTGTCAAATTTGAATGATGGTGTGAAAGTTTACAAGAAGTTGTAGCGCCACCATCAGGCCACCAGAAAGTGAAATTCAGCTTAACGGACCTCTGAGTAGCGACCATGTTTACTCTGCGACGGTCAGGAAGCTGCTGGTTCACCGCCGGCGATCGAAACCAGGAAGTAGTGAATTTGGGTGGAAACCGTCCATTGAAAGTCGTTTCCTAAAACGCTTGAACAGAGCTGATCGCCAGGGAGGAAAGGAAAGAGTGACGGAGGGGGGAGCGAGTGAGCGTGTGAATGAAATAGTGAGTGAATAGACGTGATAGTAAAGGTGAAAACTAGAAACACAATGAACAGACCTGTTATCAGCACAGACCAGCAGTAACACTGCAGTCGTCCAAACACACACTGAAACACGAAGAATAGCTTCCACATAAAAAATCATTTTATTACACCATTACACCTGGTATCAGCATGAATTTGAAATAAACAGTCACAAGTCCAACAACATGACGAAGTGCTGAGACTGTCGTGACTGTGGACTCAATCCAGCCTGGCTCTGCTGCTGTGTGCTTCATCGCTTCATCGCTTCAGCGCTTCATCGCTTCATCGCTTCAGCGCTTCACGTTATTCAGACGCTGATTTCCAAAACAGCTGCTGTGTTTGTAGAAGTAGAGACCTGAAGTAAAACCGAAGGTCAGCATCTTCACCTGTGGTTGGTCCCTCTGTGGAGTCAGACCAGTCTCACGGTTCATGAATGCTCACAGATGTAGTTTCACATGTAGGTTCACAAAGGTTTTTTTTTTTTTTTTGAGACTTCCCTGATGTGCGTCGATCCACAAATGCATATTTTTTTTTCAACAGGGTATCATCCTTAGCCAATCAGATGTCTCCCTCCTCTTCGGCCAATCACATGAGCATTGTAGGATTTCCGTCATGCTCAGAGTGAACGTCAGCACGGACCGTAGCATCAGTCAGATAGCTGCAGGGATGTAGAGAGGATAGTTAGAAGTGGTCAATCATAGTTCATAGGTAATCATGATTTCTGGAAATATACTGATTAATAAATACATTATGTGTTCAGAATGCGCCTTCAAGGGAGGTCTGTCAAGTATTTCATACTATTATCAACATGGGAGTGGGCAAATATGTAATATGTATATATTTATTATTAGAAATCAATGAACAACAGAAAATGATGTCAGGATGTTCCTCAGAAATCAAGAGGAAATAATAAAAATAATAATAATCAGGTTCTCTAGTTTCAGATGAGACCAGGATGTAGTAGCAGTAGTAGTAGTAGTAGTAGTAGTAGTAGTAGTAGTAGTCTGACCTGGTTGGTACTGATGGATCCATCAGGTTCTCTAGTTTCAGATGAGACCAGGATGTAGTAGTAGTAGTTTATTTATTTTTAAATTAGTATAGTTTTTTAGTATTTAGGAGGAATGTGGTTGTAGTATTATTTTTGTTTTATTTTAGAGTTATCCATTTTCTTTTTGAAGACCTGTAGTAGTAGTTGTAGTAGTAGTAGTAGTAGTCTCTAGTAGTTTCAGCTGAGACCAGGATGTAGTAGTAGTAGTGTAGTAGTAGTAGTAGTAGTAGTTGTAGTAGTAGTAGTAGTAGTCTCTAGTAGTTTCAGCTGAGACCAGGATGTAGTAGTAGTAGTAGTTGTAGTAGTAGTAGTAGTTGTAGTAGTAGTAGTAGTAGTTGTAGTAGTAGTAGTAGTAGTAGTCTCTAGTAGTTTCAGGTGAGACCAGGATGTAGTAGTAGTAGTTGTAGTAGTAGTTGTAGTAGTAGTAGTAGTAGTCTCTAGTAGTTTCAGGTGAGACCAGGATGTAGTAGTAGTAGTTGTAGTAGTAGTAGTAGTTGTAGTAGTAGTAGTAGTAGTCTCTAGTAGTTTCAGGTGAGACCAGGATGTAGTAGTAGTAGTTGTAGTAGTAGTAGTAGTTGTAGTAGTAGTAGTAGTTGTAGTAGTAGTAGTAGTAGTAGTCTCTAGTAGTTTCAGCTGAGACCAGGATGTAGTAGTAGTAGTTGTAGTAGTAGTTGTAGTAGTAGTTGTAGTAGTAGTAGTAGTAGTCTCTAGTAGTTTCAGGTGAGACCAGGATGTAGTAGTAGTAGTTGTAGTAGTAGTAGTAGTTGTAGTAGTAGTAGTAGTAGTCTCTAGTAGTTTCAGGTGAGCCCAGGATGTAGTAGTAGTAGTTGTAGTAGTAGTTGTAGTAGTAGTAGTAGTAGTCTCTAGTAGTTTCAGCTGAGCCCAGGATGTAGTAGTAGTAGTTGTAGTAGTAGTTGTAGTAGTAGTAGTAGTAGTCTCTAGTAGTTTCAGGTGAGACCAGGATGTAGTAGTAGTAGTTGTAGTAGTAGTTGTAGTAGTAGTAGTAGTAGTCTCTAGTAGTTTCAGCTGAGCCCAGGATGTAGTAGTAGTAGTTGTAGTAGTAGTAGTAGTTGTAGTAGTAGTAGTAGTAGTCTCTAGTAGTTTCAGGTGAGACCAGGATGTAGTAGTAGTAGTTGTAGTAGTAGTAGTAGTAGTAGTAGTAGTATCTCTAGTAGTTTCAGGTGAGACCAGGATGTAGTAGTAGTAGTTGTAGTAGTAGTAGTAGTAGTAGTCTCTAGTAGTTTCAGGTGAGACCAGGATGTAGTAGTAGTAGTTGTAGTAGTAGTAGTAGTAGTAGTCTCTAGTAGTTTCAGGTGAGACCAGGATTGTCACTCCAGCTTTAAAACTGAGCCACTACAACCTAAAAATCAAAAGTTGCGTTCAAGCGTTAAAGAAATTAGTGGCGTTAAAAACATTAACATTAACGTTTTCTGATGTTAACTTTGACAAACCTCGTTTCTGGACTTTCAGCCCAAGTTCAAGATTTCTGGAGAAAATAGTTGTTTACGGATTGAAATCGAACTTTTATTAGGTGATTTTCTTGGATTTGTTTCCTTCCTGTTTTGGCCACTTGGCCGGCTGCAGGTTCAAAGACTAATCCGCTTAGAAGCAGCCAGCCGCCGGTCCATGAAGGAGGGGGGTCCGTCTCTACCAGATTAACTCTTTCATCGTTGGGGGGTCCGTCTCTACCAGATTAACTCTTTCATCGTTGGGGGGTCCGTCTCTACCAGATTAACTCTTTCATCGTTAGGGGGTCCGTCTCTACCAGATTAACTCTTTCATCGTTAGGGGGTCCGTCTCTACCAGATTAACTCTTTCATTGTTGGGGGGTCCGTCTCTACCAGATTAACTCTTTCATCGTTGGGGGGTCCGTCTCTACCAGATTAACTCTTTCATTGTTGGGGGTCCGTCTCTACCAGATTAACTCTTTCATCGTTGGGGGGTCCGTCTCTACCAGATTAACTCTTTCATTGTTGGGGGGTCCGTCTCTACCAGATTAACTCTTTCATCGTTGGGGGGTCCGTCTCTACCAGATTAACTCTTTCATTGTTGGGGGGTCCGTCTCTACCAGATTAACTCTTTCATCGTTAGGGGGTCCGTCTCTACCAGATTAACTCTTTCATTGTTGGGGGGTCCGTCTCTACCAGATTAACTCTTTCATCGTTGGGGGGTCCGTCTCTACCAGATTAACTCTTTCATCGTTAGGGGGTCCGTCTCTACCAGATTAACTCTTTCATCGTTGGGGGGTCCGTCTCTACCAGATTAACTCTTTCATCGTTAGGGGGTCCGTCTCTACCAGATTAACTCTTTCATCGTTGGGGGGTCCGTCTCTACCAGATTAACTCTTTCATCGTTAGGGGGTCCGTCTCTACCAGATTAACTCTTTCATCGTTGGGGGGTCCGTCTCTACCAGATTAACTCTTTCATCGTTGGGGGGTCCGTCTCTACCAGATTAACTCTTTCATCGTTGGGGGGTCCGTCTCTACCAGATTAACTCTTTCATCGTTAGGGGGTCCGTCTCTACCAGATTAACTCTTTCATCGTTGGGGGGTCCGTCTCTACCAGATTAACTCTTTCATCGTTGGGGGGTCCGTCTCTACCAGATTAACTCTTTCATCGTTAGGGGGTCCGTCTCTACCAGATTAACTCTTTCATCGTTGGGGGGTCCGTCTCTACCAGATTAACTCTTTCATCGTTGGGGGGTCCGTCTCTACCAGATTAACTCTTTCATCGTTGGGGGGTCCGTCTCTACCAG
>CAMQGK010000487.1:250000-252500 GCA_947000775.1 Pterois miles | reverse complement strand
TCTGAACGAACAACAGCTTCATCTGAACGAGCAACAGCTTCATCTGAACGAGCAACAGCTTCATCTGACAAACAACAGCTTCATCTGAACGAGCAACAGCTTCATCTGACAAACAACAGCTTCATCTGAACGAACACAGCTTCATCTGAACGAACAACAGCTTCATCTGAACGAGCAACAGCTTCATCTGAACGAACAACAGCTTCATCTGAACGAACACAGCTTCATCTGAACGAACAACAGCTTCATCTGAACGAACAACAGCTTCATCTGAACGAACAACAGCTTCATCTGAACGAGCAACAGCTTCATCTGAACGAACACAGCTTCATCTGAACGAACAACAGCTTCATCTGAACGAGCAACAGCTTCATCTGAACGAACAACAGCTTCATCTGAACGAACAACAGCTTCATCTGAACGAACACAACTATATCTGAACGAACAACAGCTTCATCTGACAAACAACAGCTTCATCTGACAAACAACAGCTTCATCTGAACGAACACAGCTTCATCTGAACGAACAACAGCTTCATCTGAACGAACAACAGCTTCATCTGACAAACAACAGCTTCATCTGAACGAACACAGCTTCATCTGAACGAACAACAGCTTCATCTGAACGAACAACAGCTTCATCTGACAAACAACAGCTTCATCTGAACGAACACAGCTTCATCTGAACGAACACAGCTTCATCTGAACGAACAACAGCTTCATCTGAACGAACAACAGCTTCATCTGAACGAGCAACAGCTTCATCTGAACGAACAACAGCTTCATCTGAACGAACAGCTTCATCTGAACGAGCAACAGCTTCATCTGAACGAACAACAGCTTCATCTGACCGAACAACAGCTTCATCTGAACGAGCAACAGCTTCATCTGAACGAACAACAGCTTCATCTGAACGAACAACAGCTTCATCTGAACGAGCAACAGCTTCATCTGAACAAACAACAGCTTCATCTGAACGAACAACAGCTTCATCTGAACGAGCAACAGCTTCATCTGAACGAACAACAGCTTCATCTGAACAAACACAGCTTCATCTGAACGAACAACAGCTTCATCTGAACAAACACAGCTTCATCTGAACGAACAACAGCTTCATCTGAACGAGCAACAGCTTCATCTGAACGAACAACAGCTTCATCTGAACGAACAACAGCTTCATCTAAACGAACAACAGCTTCATCTAAACGAACACAGCTTCATCTGAACGAACACAGCTTCATCTGAACGAACAACAGCTTCATCTAAACGAACACAGCTTCATCTGAACGAACACAGCTTCATCTGAACGAACAACAGCTTCATCTGAATGAACAACAGCTTCATCTGACAAACAACAGCTTCATCTAAACGAACAGCTTCATCTGAACGAACAACAGCTTCATCTGAACGAACAACAGCTTCATCTAAACGAACAGCTTCATCTGAACGAACAACAGCTTCATCTGAACGAACAACAGCTTCATCTGAACGAACAACAGCTTCATCTAAACGAACAGCTTCATCTGAACGAACACAGCTTCATCTGAACGAACAGCTTCATCTGAACGAACAACAGCTTCATCTGAACGAACAGCTTCATCTGAACGAACAACAGCTTCATCTGAACGAACAGCTTCATCTGAACGAACACAGCTTCATCTGAACGAACAACAGCTTCATCTGAACGAACAACAGCTTCATCTAAACGAAAAGCTTCATCTGAACGAACAACAGCTTCATCTGAACGAACAACAGCTTCATCTGAACGAACAACAGCTTCATCTAAACGAACACAGCTTCATCTGAACGAATAACAGCTTCATCTAAACGAACAACAGCTTCATCTGAACGAACAGCTTCATCTGAACGAACAACAGCTTCATCTGAACGAACAACAGCTTCATCTGAACGAACAACAGCTTCATCTGAATGAACAACAGCTTCATCTAAACGAACAGCTTCATCTGAACGAACAGCTTCATCTGAACGAACAACAGCTTCATCTGAACGAACAACAGCTTCATCTGAACGAACAACAGCTTCATCTGAACGAACACAGCTTCATCTGAATGAACAACAGCTTCATCTAAACGAACAGCTTCATCTGAACGAACAGCTTCATCTGAACGAACAACAGCTTCATCTCAACGAACAGCTTCATCTCAACGAACAGCTTCATCTCAACGAACACAGCTTCATCTCAACGAACAGCTTCATCTCAACGAACGAGCTTCATCTCAACGAACACAGCTTCATCTCAACGAACAGCTTCATCTCAACGAACGCAGCTTCATCTCAACGAACGCAGCTTCATCTGAACGAACGCAGCTTCATCTCAACGAACAACAGCTTCATCTAAACGAACAGCTTCATCTGAACGAACACAGCTTCATCTGAACGAACAACAGCTTCATCTCAACGAACACAGCTTCATCTCAACGAACACAGCTTCATCTGAACGGCTTCACAGCTGAAGTCTCACGTTCACGTCTAGGTGGTTT
>CAMQGK010000487.1:217500-245000 GCA_947000775.1 Pterois miles | reverse complement strand
TCCTCCTCCTCCTCCTCCTCCTCCTCCTCCTCCTCCTCCTCCTCCTCCTCCTCCTCCTCCTCCTCGTCCTCCTCCTCCTCCTCCTCCTCCTCCTCCTCCTCCTCCTCCTCCTCCTCCTCCTCCTCCTCCTCCTCCTCCTCCTCCTCCTCCTCCTCCTCCTCCTCCTCCTCCTCCTCCTCCTCCTCCTCCTCCTCCTCCTCCTCCTCCTCCTCCTCCTGCTCCTCCGTCTGCAGGCTGTGACTGTCAGTCAGAGTTTACAGATGGGACCTGTGAGGATCTGACTGGTCGCTGTCTCTGTAAACCCAACTACAGTGGAGAGAACTGTGACTCCTGTGCCGGCGGCTTCATCAACTTCCCCGACTGTTACCGTGAGTCTCAGTTAATTAGATAATATATATAATATCAGCCAAAAGTGATAATTTGAGGTAAAGATTTGAAAATAAAATGCATATAAAAAATTCTATTTGAATTATTTCACTGGTTTGTCATCTCTCTCTGTCCATCAGCCATCCCTACCTATCCCTCCAACAACAACAACAACGGCGAGGCCAAACCTGCAGGAGAGATTATCAGTAAGACTTTAAAATCCAGCCATTTTTCTGCTCTGGTGTCCTAGAATAAATAGTATTTCACAATAATGATTATTAGTAAATAAAACAGAAAGGATTAAACTTTCCAAGCTATTTATGGCGGAAACCTCAAAGAAAGTCTGCACACTGGAGCTCCCTTTAGGTCTTAGTTAGTGACGTTTTCAGCACAGAGACGCCATCTAAAAGGAAAACACTCTGGTCACATGATAGGCACGTGATACTGCCAATATGTACAAAAATTCATATACCAACATTTATCAATTCATAATATCAATGGGTACCTCTCAGCTCATAAGGCCGTCATACTTTCAAGTTGGCTAGAATGAAGTAGAGATGCCTCCATATCAAAAACATTTAAATAAGATGTACCAAAAACATATGTAAAGCAGGAATATACACATGAGCCCATGAATATAAAACGAGGGAGGGAACAGCAGCTATAACTGGAGTCAGTGTCCACATAGATAAGTAGCACAGTTAGCATGAGATCACTATATCGCTTCACATTATGTATATACCAGTCATATAAGACAAGGCCATAATATCATGTAAAAAAAAAAAAAAAAGGACCACGAAATCGCTTACAGTCCAGTATATCACCGGTGAGGTGTCATATCACAGCACTCATATCACTGATCATATGAAATATGATAGAAACAAGCCCATACTCATCACAGACATGGTCTCTCCTCAGAAGCAGAGTCGATGTCGCCACCTCTGTGAGGACATTTTACAGCCTCAGTGCCGATATATCTGAGGGAGGACGTGTGGTGTTGGGCTTTAGTCAAGTGCATTGCTACTGGACTCGCTGGATCATGATCTCCTGTGTTCAGTGATCCTAGTTTTTAGGGCTCTCGTTTTTCCAATGTATGAGAGGCCGCAAGGACATTTCAGCATTTATATATATATATATATAAATACATTACATACAAACATTTTTTGTTTTACAAGCTATAATAAACCTTTTCTTGATGAGGATGGGTAAAAGTATGTGTCTTGTGTGGGAAGTGGCGTTGTTGACAGTTCCTGCATCTGTAATTGGCTGTGTGACGGACTCACGCTGTCATACTGTATCTGTGATTTCCCATGTTCTCCTCTCACCTGTTTTGGGGGGTTTTGGGAAAATCATGTGAACAGAATTTCAGTGGAAAGTGATAAGCTGTAAAAAACAAAACACTGTTCAGAACCACCTGCTGTGGCTCTGCTCCTATCAGCCTGTTTGTTATAAGCAGCCGTCCTCCCTATCAGGAGATGACACCTGTACTGACACAAACATGTTCATGTTCTTTGTCTGCAGACTGTGAGTGCAGTGCAGCCGGTACTGTTGATAACTCCTGCAGGCCGGATCCCAGAACCCGGACCTGCGTCTGCAAACAAGGTTTCACTGGCGACCACTGCGACACCTGCGCTCCAGGTTTCTACGGACTCAACTGTCAAGGTGAGACATGATTAGACATGGAGACACAAATATGTTAGGGCTACAACTCACAGTTTGTTGAAATATTAAGTAATGGATGAATAGTTGAAATAGTTAGCTATAAGTTAGCTTAAAGTAGGTAACATGGTTACAGTTGGGTTTAATGAGTTGGGGCCAATTTATTCTGCTCACACTGACAAAAGTAGAAATACACAAACAGAGTCAACAGAGGCAGGGATTCCAGAGGCTTCATTTACTAGCTTGTTTATTTACCCTGTTAGTCAACCACCCAGGAGCCTCACACACACACACACACACACACACACACACACACACACACACACACACACTCCTGAATAAACAGCATTCCACTAACCTGTGTTAATCAGTGTTAAGAGTTGTGCAGCTTCCCTTCAGTCAGTGAAGCTGGTAAACACACAGTTGTGGTGTTATTTATGAGTCTGTGTGTCTGCAGCCTGTCAGTGTTCAGGTCCTGGCTGTCTGGACGGGTCATGTGACTTTGTGACGGGTCACAGCGTGTGCCGGAGTGGTTTCCAAGGTTACCAGTGTGACCAGTGCGCACCGGGCTACTTCAACTACCCGCTCTGCCAGCGTGAGTCATTTGTAGCTGCAGCAAAGTCAACACAATATATGTTATCAGTTAGCATTTATGTTGAATTTAAATGTGAATATTTTACATGTAATGGTAATTTTGCGAGTTCAGCGTTTGTTTTGTTTACCAGAGGATGCTTGTGATTGGTGAGAAAAGACAGTTTGATTAAGTAGCAACACTGAGCTGTTGTATTGAGTGTATTTGTTTGCCCACCTCTGCATTTAAAATAACATCAGGTGTAGATGCAGCATTCATTTTTCTCTCTATCTTTTTTTCTTGTAAAATTGTGACTTTAAACCTGGAATTTCTGATTTTTTAACCTCAGAGAATCTCAGTGGTTGTTTTTATCATAAATTCATGTTTTTAATCTCAGAGATTAGAGGTTGTTTTTATCATAAATTTATGATTTACTCGCAGAGTATCTTTTTTTCTCATAAATTCATGACTTTAATCTTGAACGTTTTTTTCTCAGAATTTTATTTTATTATTATTATTCTTTTTTTTTTTTTTTTTTTACCTACAAAGGCCCTAATACGTCGTTGTCATAGTGACCACGTCATTGTCCAAATAAGATATCCAAATATGCACAGCATGGGCACCCTATATTAATACCAGCCATAACAAATTAGCCACTCCTAAAAAATTAAAAGCGCTTGTGACTATAAAGTGACGATAAATTGTCCTGCAATCAAAGAACATAATTTAAAAACAGCTAATAATTGTATGATTATGTATTGTGTTCATCTAAATCCTGGTTAAAATAACAGCCTGTCTGTGTCCAGTGTGTGGCTGCAGCACAGTCGGCTCGCTGCCTGAAGGCTGCGATGCGTCTGGTCGGTGTCTCTGTAAACCAGAGTTTCAGGGTCCCCGATGTGAACAGTGCAGATCTGGATTCCACTCGTACCCCAACTGTCAAGGTACACACACACACACACACACACACACACACACACACACACACACACACACACACACACACCTGTTACTGCTGCGTACTGTAATGAAACGAGAGAATATGATACCCTGTTGGACTGAACACGTATGGACGCACATGGAAACACTTCACTTTATACACCTTCTTATGAAGTGTTATATTGCCTCGTTAAATTCATTTGGGTTCCACCTTTTCCATGTAAAACAATGAATCTAGCAGGAGAAATGGGCAAAATGCTGCAAAAGTACAGCTATAATGGAAGAATACTCCTCTAAAATACAGTATACACTATATATAGAAAGAGTTGCTGGTGTGAATCCCCGGGCAAAATGTGAAAAAACAAATGCCTTATCTCCCAAATGACAAATTTCTGTAGTAAAATCCATAATTTCATTTAGACCTAAATTTGGCAGGACAGTTTAATGTGAAGAGAAGCAGCATATTTCCTCAGCACATTCAGGGAAGCTTTAATCTCGGTTCTCATTGGTGCATTTCATGAAAAGACGATTAAACAGCCTGAATCTGCTGAAACCACACAGCCGGTAGCAGAAGAAAATGCTGACTAATGTAAACCACTGCATCAAAATCAAATGTGAAAACGCTGATGTGTTTTGGTATTGCAGGATCACATCATCACATAATCTTCTTTTCCAAAACACGTTACCAAAAGAAATGAGTCTTTGTACTGTCAGAATTTGATCCATCATATCCAATAAAGGCTCAGCCACAGTATGTCTTTAATGACATGCAGATTTAGCACTTAACTGCTAACTGTCTGCTAACTGCTGAGATATTATTTTATGTTAAGCTTTTCAGTAACCCAGTCTATTAGTTTGGTCATTTGGTCTTAATCGACTAAGATTTCTGCAGTTGGCTAGTTGTTTTTTATGCTTTTTTTCATGCTGAATGAAGAGAAGAAACTTCTGATCACATCTCTGTAAACACACAACAGATTTAAAGTGGAGCTTTTGTGTGATTCTTTGTGGAGAAACTCAGTTTTACAGATCTGTTGATTCAATCAATCAGTTAGTCCACAAAACTACACGAGTTGGTTGACTAAGAGCTTCTTTGGTGAAGGACAGCCCCACTTTACCTAGTATATAAAGTAGTTTATTATCATCCAATATTGGGCTATTTTGCATGATGAGTACTTGTTGATGCTGATACTTTTACTAGTAAAATTTTAATGTGACCTTTACTTGTAATAGTAGGATTAGTCTTATTATTAATACTTGTATTTTTACTCTGTAGTACTGCTGCGTTTACTTAGTAAAAGTAAAAGATCTGAATATTTCTTCCACGACTGATCCAGATGTTTACTATCCTGCTGTGAATTAGATTAAAGATTCTTGTGAGAATAAGAAAAGATCATCAGCCATCTACTGAGGAGAGTTTTTATTCAAATGCTGAGACATTTCTTTTGTTTCTTGACAGTCTAGACAACATTAGTTTCTATATATACTGACTGCTGGTTCTTGTTATATTTGATGTTATAACACTGTCTTTGACTTTATGTTTTACTGGTTCTTGTTTTTCTGATTTCTGTTTCTCAGTGTGCAGCTGTGATCCTCGCACCTCCCTGGACACCAGCTGCACGGCGTCGGGTCACTGCCACTGCCAGCCAAACTACAGCGGAGCGTCATGTGACCAGTGTGCTCCTGGTTACTATGGTTACCCAAGCTGCACACGTAAGTGTCACCGAACTTTACTCGAAAATAAAATGATAGACTGTTTTGAAGCTGGTACATGTACATATACAGTACATATAAACTAGGAAAAAGTTTGGAAGTAGTGTATTATTTCTCTGTTCAATGCTAACTGTCATTGTCTTTTACATGGTGTTAAAGGCTGTTTATTCACCTTCACAGTGATGTCCAGCATCAGGATCATGTATTTGTGGGATGAGCAGCACAGCTGATTATGGGCGTAGTGTCCAAGTGAAATTAGCCTGAATACTCTGCCGATGCTGAACAGCGTGTTCTGCTGTTGGTACCGACTCTGGTTCTGAGCTCCAGGTGCTGCTGATCAGGCTCCACTAGACCAGACCACAGGACCACAAAGTGATCCGGTTCATTCTGAACAGTCAGCTTTTTAACACCAACATAACTCAGTTCAACATTTAGTTTCAATACAAAACTCCTCATTTCTTCTCTGACTGGATTTAGACATCAGCTATAGCTGCTGATCAGTGGAGCTCAGAACCAGAGTCATTACCAACAGGAGAGTACACAGTTTAGCATTGGCAGATTTCACCTGGGCGCTACCCACATAATCAGCTGTGCTGCTCATCCCCAAATACATGATAATCACCAGCTGGACATCATCCTGAAGGTGAATAAACAGGCTTTCCAACCATATAATGAGAATTAGCTTTGGATCAACAGAGGAATAGTCTCAACCCTTTTTTTCTGAGTTTATGCGAGTAGCTGCTGAGTTGATGAGGTGTGTGTTGCAGCCTGCCAGTGTTCTGCAGAAGGCTCCCGCTACACCAGCTGCGACCAGGTGACGGGACAGTGTGTGTGTCTGCCCAGCGTGGCCGGGCTGAGGTGTGACAGCTGTGCACACGGCGCCTACGGCTTCCCCAGCTGCCAAGGTAATAACAGCACACACACACACACACACACACACACACACACACACACACAGGTCAAACAGGCCAATTCTCTTGTCTGCTTGACATAATGCAAGACAGGTGTGACAGCTGCAGTTAATGTGACCTGCAGCTAATCATACAGGTATGTTGGAGAGAATATAAGTAAGAAGTCGAGCGTGTTTCGAATGCAGGACTGCTCGCAGAATTAATGCTGCGTTCACACAATGTGGGCAGGATGGGAAAAACATACAGTAAATGACACCGTTTACACTAAGTAACAAGTAAGTTTTCTTTTGTAATTGTGGCGGATCATTAACGTGTCAAACCAGATGCAAAATGTGCTTAGCTCCTTTTTAAATTGGCTGAACTGATTGTGTAACTGTTAATATTGGATTTTACCAGCCATGGTAGCTTTCCAGCCATTTTTGTAGTGAAAAGAACTACAAGAATGTTGACAGGTGTTTTAGCAAAATGGGAGATATCTAAGCTGCCAGAAATTCCTGATTAAAATCTGTGGGTGCAGCAAAAGAGACATTTCTGGTGTGTTAGCTAACAGACTCAGACTCAGAGAAACTCTTGCAGCAAATATGATTGACAGTGATAACGTTAATGTTCAGCAGGCTCACTAACCAACTCGGGGAGCCCAAGAAGCCCCATGTGGGGTCATCCCGATGTTCCCAGGAGCCTACGTTCCCAGGGCATGTGTCTCTTGATATATACAGTCAGGTCCAGACAGGTTTCTGGATTTTTCTGCATGTTTTGTCTCAAAGTGACGGTTCTAGTTGTATTCTTTAAAGACAGCCACATGTTGTTGTAAACTAAGCTCACAGCTTTCACAACCAAGCTCCACGAAAAAAATACTTATCAGTCCAGGACTTATTGTAGACGTGTTGCCTCAGCAGGTGACGCTACTTCAAACATCACTCAGGTCAGTTTACATCAATGTCAAGTGAGACAGGAAGCAGCACACTAACAATACACCAGCATTTCAAAACAAAAGCTATTTTCTTTCCTTTTTTTTTAGCTTCATAGTAAATTTTTGTGGTTTGTCTGAGACCTAGTAGGCAGAACCATCACGAGGTCCGTATAATGCCTAGGTCTGCCCTGTTGTGTCATATTAGGAGGAGGTTGGGTTTGGCAGTGCAGAACCATGGGAACATAGATGTGCTCCCCAACATGCTGCTGTAGCTAAGTCAGCTGGGCTAACTACCGTACTCCAGGTTACTATGGCAGGACAGTTTCTCAGTTTCAGGCTTCAAAATGTTGATTTCCCATTTTTCACTGAGCTTCAGTCTCGTGTTCCTTAAATCCTGTACACATCAACTACCTTCTTGTGTGTGATATTAGTGTTTCTTAAAGCAGTACAGGCTGTTTTTCCCTGACAGAACAAACTATTGAAAGAAATGCTCATAATTGGTGTCTATGTTGTCACTTACATGCGAAGGAAGTGGAAGCAGCTAACAGCAACTATATAATATTAATGAATAAAGACCAACTAGCATATCTGAAATTATGACTTCCAATAGCTGGACCTTGACACTGTCTTATCAATAATATTTTCTTCTTTCTTTGTCATGTACAGCTGGTACCTGCCACCCTGCCGGCTCTGTTCAGTATGTGGTGCCTCCTCCAGTGGTGAGTTTTTATGTGTTTATGTTTGTTTTTTGGTCATGTTTTAATTTTTAATAAATTGTATTTAATGTCAACTGTGACACAAAATAGTTCCAACTGAAAGCAGCAAAAATAATTATGGAAGCTCATTTCTGCCAGTGTGATGGAAAAAAGAGAGTAGAAACAGCCGTATTGGTTTATTTTCCTGTCAATCCTCCTCTCAGGGCCAATGTGAGTGCCGTCGTCATGTGGAGGGCCCGGCCTGTGACCAGTGTAAACCCCTGTACTGGAGCCTGTCCCCAGACACTCCTGATGGATGCACCAGTAAGACAACAACAGACACATCTCTCATATGTTGCGCCGGTCTGAGTGCAGTAAATGGAGTTCATAAAGTCTCTGTGTCTTCCTTCTTCTGCAGATTGTGAGTGTAACGTTGCAGGTACCATCAGCAGTGTTGCAGAGTGTGCACAGGTGAGCAAATTAACCTGCAGTCCTTCAGTCCTTCAGTCTGTCGGTGCCTTCAAATGGAACCCGTGTTTAGGAGATGGGAAGTCGGGAACACGACATGCGCTGCGTTCAAGTGGATAAGTCGTGAAGAACACTGCTGCTAAGCAACGGCAATATCAATAATAACAGTTTAGCAAGCTAGCTAGTGAGGAACATGATGCAGGAAATGTAAAGACATAATGACAGAGGAGAAAGATGAGGTCGTTGACAATATCAGCATTTTCCTCATGCAATTATAAAATTACCAAGAAAAACAATATATGACTAAAATTGCAATATACTGAACAATACTACAATATTAACTGATTATGCAGCGATAAATGAACTTCCATGGGCTCATTGGCACATTGACATTTACACTTAAAGACAGAAATTCAAATGTAGGATTAAACAGGTTTATTTTAAATTAAGTTACAATTTGGGTTATTAAACAGAAGACATGATGATTGACCAGCTATTTTCTTAACATAATCCCTGTTAGATCTGTTAGACCTAGACCTGTCAGATCAGTCTCCACGCTCCTGTTATCATACTAATAAACTTTTTTAAATTAGTGTTTGGTTGATTATTTCTCTGTTGTTCCAATGCTAACTGTCATTATATTTTACATGGATTTAAACTTGTCAGGATCATGTGTTTGTGGGATGAGCAGCACAGCTGATTATGTGGGTATCGCCCAGGTGAAACTAGCCTAAATACTCTGTTCGCGCTAAACTGTGTATTGACTCTTGTTTTGAGCTCCAGATGCTGCAAATCACTCTACCAAACACAAAAATCCTGACTTTATTTTCAGAGTTTTTTATAACAGCGTCCTTCTTGTGTCCTGACAGGAAACGGGTCAGTGTCACTGTAAACCCAACGCTTGCAGTGGAACCTGCTCCACCTGTAAGGACGGCTACTACAACCTGCAGGAACACAACTACTTCGGCTGCCAGGGTGAGGCCGCTTTATAATTCTTGGTTTCACCTTCAAACCAACGCTTGGGCGCTGTGATGCGGCCATTTTGTACTTACATTTGTGTGCTGTGTGTTAGGGTGCCAGTGTGACATTGGAGGGTCGGCAGGTCAGTCTTGTGGAGAGAGGAACGGCCGCTGTCGCTGCAGACCCAATGTGGAGGGACCGAAGTGTAATCTGTGAGTTTCACAACAGACTAGCATCAATATATCGGTATTAATTTAATCAGGATGATGTTCGGTTTGGGCTCTGTGGTGTAGTGGTTAGCACTCTCACCTCACAGCAAGAGGGTCGCAGGTTTGAATCCAGTCTTCCTCCCACAGTCCAGAGACATACAGGTTAACTGATGACTCCAAATGTCCTGTAGTTGTGGATGTGAGCGTGAATGGTTGTCTGTCTATATGGTGTCTGTCTCTATGTGTCCTGCGATGGACTGGAGACCTGTCCAGGTGAACCCGCCTTCTTCCAACGCCAGCTGGGATCGGCTCCAGCCCCCCGTGACCCCTAACGGGATAAGCGGTTGATGACGGATGGATGGATGTTCGGTTTGTTTGCAGTAAACAAGAAGACTAGTGCGGATGATTAGTGGCCTTCATTTTTCCATTTTTTTCACACCAAATGCTTTAATAGTGAATCTCCCCATAGTTCCAGTTGCCTTATCACAAAAAACTACTTGAGTACTACTACTAAACTAAATACTACTAAATTACTTCTTCCATCCCTGAATGTTTTTTCTAACTAGGAAGTTGTTTTTATACCTTCACATTGCAGCAGGTTGTCAGTTTGTCCCCATCAATATGTGAGCAGAGCAGTCGGACCACCGACCCTCCGATTGATGGACGACTTGCTCTCCCCTCTGAGCCACAGCCGCCCCAATTAGATTAGAGTTTGGAGGTCAAAGGTCAAGGTCATAGTGACCTCACAAAACCTGTTTTTGGCCTTAATTCAAGAAATAATTTGCTAATTATGATAATTTCACACGATTGTCTTACAGGATGAAGTGATGACATTTTGGACAACTGTATTTTAGTTTTTATCTTGACTTTGTCATCCTTCCACTTTCTGGTATTAATGATGCAGAAAGTACATATAGTACAGTAGGAATAATAAGACATGAAACTACTAGGGCTGTCCTAGTAGCGGTGGTTCAGGACTGGAAAAAGGTGCGTTGTAAGACCATTAAAATGAAGAAAAAGAGAAATGAGACCATAGGTTTATAGAAGGGTCCATCCAGACCTGCTTGGTTCAGCTCTTTGACCGTCTAACTGGATCTCACTGTGTCTGCAGACCTCGTCCAGATCATTACTTCCCAGACCTCCATCACCTGAAGTTTGAGATCGAGGAGGGAACAGTGCTGGACGGCCGCCCGGTGCGATTCGGCTACAACCCGCTGGAGTTCCCGGACTTCAGCTGGAGGGGTTACGCTCAGATGTCCCCCATCCAGGTAGGAACGTCACCTGTGACCTTTACCATCAGCTCAGACAGTCATGATTCAGTAGGGTATTATAACACCTTGCACCAGTGGATTAAAGATAAATATTCAACATTTGTTCACGTAACTGAGGCTTGGAAAGAGACAGTAATAATGTTTAATATTAATGTGGTATGGATGGTACATTTCTAGACTCCACTTTGAGATATCAATACTCCACATCATCATATTTGTTGTCGTCTCACAGGTTTGCTTTCTCATACTACAGTAAAATATGTAAAATATCTTTTATATGTGCTTTTTTATTGTGTATTATAGTATGCATTATATATGTTTGTGACTGTGGCCCGTGATTTATGCTCCTTCTGCATGAAATAAACAGTTTGCTTCATGGCTGTGTGGATATTTAAAGGGATATTTCTCATTGGTAGAATCACCTCTCAGCACATATAATGTTCCTCCAAAGGATCTGGGAGATTAATATTTTATATTATATAACTTTTACTTCTGCTTTTGCTGTCCACAGCTTTGGTGCGTAATTAAAAAAGGCTGAGCTGCCAATTTTCAGATTTGTGTGCTAGTTTATATTTAAAAAAACTAAGAGGCTGTGAGGGATTATAAAACGATAAAGAGTTAGTAATTTAGCCTTGTGAATAAGTAAAGAAGTTTAAGATCAATGATGATAATGATTTTAAGATCTCAGCTTTGGAGGTCAACTACTACTAACGTTTTTACAGACTTTTGTGCTGAAAAGTAGAAATCCAAGAGAAATATGTTGGGTGTGTTTGGGGGTGAAAGTATTTCTTTTTGTGGTGAAGGTATTTAATACTTCTTTTGGATCGGTTTCTCTTTTTGTGTTGGTGTTTCCACATTCTCCTCCCTCCCTCCATCCTTTACTCTCCTCTTCTATCACACTTCTGTCTTTGTTTTCGTCCACTTTAATCCTCCATACCTCCACTTCCTGTGCTCCGCTCTACTTTGTCTCCTCACATCGTACCACCCTCTCCTCCCTTTCACTGTCTTCCTCTTCCTCCCTCTTTTCTCTGTCTGCCTACTGCCTTGCTCGCTGGTCCCTCTGCAGTCCAAGGTGTTGGTGTCGGTGTCGGTCAGCTCTCCAGACCTTTTCCACGTGGTGCTACGCTACGCTAACAGGGCGGGTTCTGATGTCCGAGGCCGAGTGTCGGTCCTGGAGGACGGCTGGAGCTACTACTGTGGTAACTGTGAGTGCTGGGAGGGGATTTGTCTTTCCTCATTCCCTCCATCCCTCTCTCCTGAGGCAGTGCAGTAAATGCTGGTTTGAAGCTGCTCCTCCTCGTCTGTTATCTACTGATTTCCGTGCTTTGCTCAGGATTTCAGCTGCCATCCAGAGACAGAAGTCATGAATTCAGATCCCACTAGGAATCATCATCGTGGTGTAAACGTCAGAGGTGTGGACCTGAGACTCGACAAAATACAAAAAAAAAAAAAAAAAAAAACCTTGCAGCTCGACTTGGACTTTAACACCAGTGACTCGCCTGAAAAGACTTGATACCTTCCCCAAGCCCAAAGATGAGAAAGTCACAGATGTTGGGTTTATTTAGTTTTCAGCTGTCCTTCATTGATTTGTTTGGGAAGATGATTCACTCATGAAGAGAGAATAACTGAACTAAACAAACTTTTCATTTACGAAAAGTGAGTTGTTGTTTTTTTTAACTCTAGACTCATTTTTGGTGAATTTTATGTGGACTTGCATTTGATTATCTTACATTTCATTCTTCAGATCCTGTTTTTTTGAGCCGATCCGACAGAATCCAGTCAAGCTAACGTTTCTGAGTTCCAGTTGGTATTATGTTTTGTGAAGAGAGCATTAAGACTAGGACTCAGGGTTTAGGGCTTTGGACTTGGCTCTAGACTTGAGACTAAAGTGTGACTTGCAAATCAATGACTTGGTCCCACCTCTGTTAAACATAATAATTTTAAATGTCACAGTTTATTCTACAGTTATACCTAGCAGCCAACAGTTCCTGCTAAATGTCTTTGATAGAGCAGCAGCCGTTGACTTTTTACATTATGCAAAGGAAATCCATCCATGCTGAGGTTTCTCTGACCTGGACTTTCAACCTGAAGCATTTTTGTGACGTGGCTTAATTCCTGGGTGGAAATCTACATCCCCTCCTTCCTGTCTTCCTGTCCTTCCCCCCTCGCTCTGGTCAGGCATCTGTCTGGGTGCTGGTTGGTGGTTTTGAGCTGCTGCTGCCGGTGACCCCTGCTCCGTCTCCTCTCACCTTCAGGGCCACAGATTCAGGGATTTAAGACTGTAGGATTCATATTTTCTCTCCTCCACACCTCCTCTTCTCCCACTTCTCCCCTTTTTCAACCCCGTCCCCGTAGACTGCCGTCAAGCTTCAGGTTTATGTGAGCGAGGCAGACGTCTATCTGACTCGCTTCATCCTCAGATATGTAAACTCTGAGGGCGCCACCTCCAACGGTAAAATAACAGCCTATCAGGTCAACCGCAGAGGTAGGTGTCCACCAATCACAAGAGAGTATCAGTGTGAGTGCTTTAGACTGTTAGAACGAAGCAGCAGCAGACGAGGTGTGTGTGAGTGTTTTGTTGTATTAATCAAACACACTTCATAATTTTTGGCTCATGGATACATTTTAATTATTAATAATAAAAACTAATTAATTAATTTAACATTTTAATTTAGTTTTCTTCTCTGAAACAGTTTTTAGTGTTGTTAATTTATGTTATGTTGCCCACTTTTCACATTTTCTTCCTCAAATGCATCTACATTTTTAGGGTAGGTCGTCGGGCAGCGAGTTTTCAGACATCTTTGCATCTACGGGGGTTACCTTCTAGACACGACCTTTCAGTTTAGCCCTTTACTGGACTTTCCAAATGCTGTCGGACCGAAGTGATCAAATATACAGGGAGTCATTTTTATGGGGGTTGTGACAACAATTTATTCGCCGCTTTACAGCCACAACAGTAGCTATGGGTAGAAATGCATCGATTCAACTTTTTCACGGCATAGATACCTGGGCTCCGAGTATCGGCCGATACCAAGTACCAGTCTGTTACAGGTGTTAAATTGATGAGCTGTAGCCTCACTGACTGGAAGTGACTGTGATCATTCTGTTATTTCTGAGGCAACATCAAGCTGGACTGAAACATTACTATTCTCTATCCAGAGCAAAATGTAATCAATAAATACCATTTTTATTTTATTTATACAAATTGAATTTTCATTTATTGTTAAAATAATAAATCATACACCAGCAATTTGGTAAAAAAACTTAATTAACTAAATTAACATGATTACATTTCAAGTGTAAACCTATTTAATGCAGCAAAAGTTGGTCAAAATTTAAACAGAAATTACAATTCCTATTATGTACAGTCTATTGTATATAAACCTATAATAATCTGAATAGATCAGTATCGTCCCAGTATCCAGTCCGGTATCGGTATCAGTGCATATGACATCATGGCATCTATGACATCAGCACTAACCTGGTTGTGATTGGCTGGTGAGATTATTTGAAGCCGCCCAAAAAATCCTGAATATGAAAAACTGAGGAAAACACGTCTAATTACACAGTTCAATACTTTATAGTTCAGTCTTTTCACGTTTTCAGCACAGACACAGGTTTTACCTTGATTTTGACTTTAATCGTCTCTTTTGATCACATTTAAGTTTAAATAACTAACTCCAGACATTTGTGCCGTGTGTGTTTTTAGGTTCAGAGCAGTCCAAACAGATCGTCTTTGCTCCCAGCGTGGAGCCGACGTTCCTCAACGTTCCTCAGAACAACTTTGTGGAGCCGTTTGTCCTGAACCCGGGAACCTGGACTGTAGTTATAGAGGCTGAGGGGATCCTGCTGGTGAGACACACACACACACACACACACACACACACACACACACACACACACACACACACACACACACACACACACACACACACACACACACACACACACACACACACACGTACATGTAGGCCGCTGAGCAGCAGTCCAGCTGCAGCCTCTCTGTGAGACCTGGAAATGCTCCGTTTGGTTCAGGCGAGCGGTGCAGGAGGAAGGACATGATGTACAACGTTTGCTGTGGTTGTATTTAGGTATTTTTAAGCTTTTCACCAGAAATAAAACAGCTTTTATTTTACACGAAATCACAGGAAGTCCGTTCAGGCAGGCTTCTTTTTGTTTTTGTGCTCCCTTCATGACATTTTTTGAGAAACCCACTTCAGCAATCTCTTTCTAGTATTATAGTTATTATAGTTGTATTCATTTACTTTTTAAAAATTTATTTATTTATTTTTATTTTCCTATTTTTCAATTTTGCATTTTCCTTTACTTCTCAACTTTTTCTGTTACTATTAAAGTGTATTTTCTGTATTGATGTCTATAATTCTAACTTAATTCATGGAGGTGTTTAATCCACCACAAAGTGCTTGTATGTATTGTTGGTGTTCCTCAGTACCACTGCTGCTGTGTCACCTTCAGGATTACCTGGTGCTGCTGCCCAGTGCCTACTACGAAGCTCCCATCCTGCAGATCAGAGTTACTGAGCCCTGCAGCTACAGCTCTGTGACCGACACCAGCCACAAGTAAATACACGCATCAGCTTTTCTTTTCTTTTCTTAAATCAAGTAATCAGTTAGTTAGTCAGTGCCAGCTCCACGCTGTGCTCTAATATGTGGTTCATGCTGTACCTTTTCCTCATCACGTAAAATCAGGCTAGAAACTTTATCCTTGAAGACCTAGTTTTGGGAGTTTGGGAGTTATGATTATGAGGCTACAGCCAACAGGTGGTTAGCTTAGCTTAGCTTAGCTTAGCTTAGCACAAAGACTGGAAATGGACAAACAGCTATCCTGGTTCTGTCTGAGTGTAAAAACAAGTTGATGTTTTGGGGGGTTATATGTGAGGCTATATATTAATCATAAAAACCTAAACCAAAACCCCTAACTGGAGCAGCCACAAGACAAACAACAACATGTGTATATATATTCTGGGCCAAGCACAGTGACTTCCTGTTCAAAAAAAAAAGTTTAAACACTTGTACAGATTAAACAAACACGATATAATGTGTAAAGTCCTACACGTAGGAGACTAGTTTTACCTGGGGACCTCTAGTAATCCGTAATAATTGTGGAGGTCGTCTGTGATTTTAATCCTGTGCAAATCTGCCATATCCGTATTTTGTCATGTAAAACTTCCACCGCAAATTCTAATAGAAATTTTAAAAATAAATTAAATAAAAATATAAATATGTCCTAAAATTCTTTAAATCTTAATCTTTAAAATCTTAAATATAAATATTATAGAGTATAATATAAGTGGATCCGTGACACCATATCCAGGAGCTAATGTCAGTAAATTAGATTAAAATACTGCCTTTGTTTGTCCTGTGTAAATGTCCCACACAGATGTGGAAGGGTAATTTCAAAATCACATGAGGTACCTTGGTAATACTAGAGGTGCTGGTAATGTGCATATTTTTACCGTTGGACAGAGCCAAGCTAGCAGTTTCCCCCTGTTTCCAGCCTTTATGCTAAGCTAAGCTAACTGGCTGCAGCTTCATGATATCAATCTTCTCAGCAAACTGACAGCAGACAAACAGACAAGCATGTTTCCCACAATGCTGAGCTGTTTGTTTGACCACAAACTAGTCTGGATCTTAATATCAACCTCAGCATAATTTATGTCAAGTTGTAATACAAAATCAAATCATATCATTCTGATGGATTTCTTTCCTGAAAACTATGAACATAATAATGTTTAATAATAATAATAATGTGTGTTGTTTCTCTCTGTGTCCACGTAGCTGTCTGCACTACAGATATCTGTCTCTGGACTCCTTCCCCTCCATGTCCGGCAACGATGCCAGCTGCCGCAATGACAACCACCTGCCGCGCCCCTGCCCAACCGAGAGGGTCACCCCGCGGCACCCCGACATGGCCGTCTGCAGTGGCTACGATGTAAGGGGGGGGGGGGGGCAGCTTTATGATCACCTGTCTAAAACTGCTGCATGAGCAGAGCTTTAATAACTTTTTCATTTCTGCTGCAGATCAGCGTTGAGCTGCGAGGGCGTGTGCCGTCTGCGGGTGATTTCAGTCTGGTTGTTGAATATTCCAGCGAGGAAGAACTGCCACAAACTCTGTCTGTCGTCGTCAACATGCCGGGAGCACGAACACACGAGCACCGCATCATCCTGCTGCACTGCAAATACAGGTACGGTACGGGTACAGTAGTAGTAGTAGTAGTAGTCCGGCCAGTATTACTGCTGCTGTTAGTGATGGTAGACCTGCAGGTTTTGTATGACTGACAGATTTTGTCTAAAAGAGGGGGAACACGGGAATTTTTTTTAAATGTTTAATATTCCTTTCAAATTCCACCCCCCTTTGTTTCTTTTGTAAGGTCGGACAAGCTTGACAAAAAGAAACATAGCGATGCCGGTTTTGTGTAGCCAGGTGTCACAAGGAGGACTAGGTAGTAGGGCTGGGACGATCACCTATCTCCTGATTCAGTGCTATCACAATACTTGGGTGCTGATTCAATGTGTATTGCAATTTTTAAGTAGTGTGATTCTGGGGGGATCAGACACTTCTAGGAACTTTCTAAAATCTCTAAATGAATCCAGTAAAAATGCTGGATTTAACATGGAGGGTGGAGGTCGGATCCACGCCCACCCTCCACCCTTTAATACTGTCTGAGGTTTGTTTTGGTTGACGGATACCGAACGGATATGACGTCACGTTACTCAGACTACCACAATAAAAGAGCTAACTTCCTTCTACCTCCACATAAACTCAGATGAAGCAAATATATTGATTCTGTTTCAAAATTGTAAAAAAAAAAAATCATATTACAAAGGTGAATCAATTTTTTTCCCACCCAACAGTTTTCATTTAATGAGAAAGAACAGTCACCAAGTGACAAGAGAACAAACTAACAGCTGAAAAAAGGCATTCAACGCTCATAATATGAAGACACTAGTTGCAGACACTTAAGAAACAAAGTAAAGGAAAATCACAAAAATAAAGTTAGACATCCAGTTTGTTGTGGTACCTGCTACAGAAACAGAAACAGCACATTTAGTAGCTCAAAACACTGAACACAGTCACACCATTTTACAAGCAATTTAAAAGCAAGAACTCCACAACTCGGCGTCAGTGCCCCCCCAGTTACTTTCACCTTCGACAGGTGGACGTGATGCAAAACAACTGTTGAAAATGAACCCAAGAAGACAATTAGAGCTCAGCTGATAGATGCGCTGCTGCTGAGCAGTTCACAGGGGGATGAAACTGTGTTTGTTCTGGCTGCAGTGTGTGGACTCAGCTGGTTCACAGTTTACTGTCGCCGTCTGCCAACAGCTCGTAATCGCTGTGTGTCTGTGTGTGTTTGCGTAGCTTCCTGTGTCGAGTCGTGGCCATCGACGGACAGAACAGAGTGGCCGTCTTCTCCCTCCCCGCCGATGCTGAGATCCAGCTCACCTCCGACCGCGCCAGCTTCTTCCTGGTGAGAGCAGCACCGACGTCACATGATCGACCAGCGGTCACATGACAGCGCTGCAGATTAGTCGTAAACATGGAAGCTTCTTCTGTCCTTAAATGGTTTAGAGATGATTAGAGATGATTAGTGTTTAGAAAGTGAGCCTACATCTTCAGTTGTGTCATTAAAACATACGTTTTATTATACAGCAAACACTGAGGACAAAGGAAATTACTCAAAATGATTTATTTTGAAATACAGCTGTTGTCTTTCTCTTTATTTTCCAACATTTTGACCTCAAACAAAAGCCACAAATGTCACAAGTCACTCAGTAAGACAGATTACCTGAGTGATCAGAAATGTTTCTTGAGATATGCAGTGTTTTTAAAATCAATTAATCAAATGGTTGATTTGAGTCATTAACCACTTTACAATTTAGTAGATAAAATGTAAGTGTTCATTTTAACCATTACCCAAATCATCTCTTAAAATTGCATATTCATTATATTATAACTGCAATAATATATTAATATAACTGCTATATTTTAATATACCATACCATATAATATCATCATATTATTATATATTTCATATTACACTGTTATACACACTGCATACTATTTGCCACTTTTTTGACTGCACTTTATATACATATGCACCAGATCTGTCACTTTAACTCCACTTTACTTTGACTTGTATAACAGCGGGATATACCTTTTATTTATTTACTTTATTCTTATTTTATTCTTTCTTTCTACTTTATATATACTTTATTTATTTATTTATTTTTTACCTATTCATACTTTTTACACTGTACTTCTTGCTATTTTATATCGGTGCTGCTGTAACATCTGAATGTCCTCCCTGGGGATCAATAAAGTACTATCTTATCTTATCTTATCTTATTTTGCATATTCTAAATGTCTGTCAGCGGATTTTTTTCTAAATCATTCTGCTTTCTGTTGATTGACCCATCGTGTGCATACTTGTGTGTGTTTCCTCAGCACAAAGTGTATTTGGTGCCTAGAGACCAGTTCACCATGGAGTTCATTGAGCCTAAAGTCCACTGCATCGGCACTCATGGACAGTTCTCACCTGACAGGTAGAGTAACATATAATAACTGTGGTGGAGGTTCCTCATTAATATTCACACACCTCTCTAAAGTGTCTTCCTGCCCTCTGTTTCTGTAGCTCGTCTTGCGTCCCCTCACGCTTCCAGACCCCGTCAGACTCGCTGGTCCTGAAGGAGGGCCAGAGCTCCTCCATGCAGGAGCCCATCCTGGCCTCCCCAGCAGCACCTCCTCCTCTGACCGTCCACCAGAGGGACGAACCGGCCTGGATGGGCGGAGACAGACCTCCCCACGGGGCAGATAATGGCGACCACATCAGGCTGGATTCGCTGCAGGTGCAGATGCTGTTATTTAACATGCTGGACTGTTTCATTTTTCAATCTCACGTTCACAGTAGTTGTATTTTGAGCTCTTAGGTTGAGGTCCAGAGATTTTTAGGTCTTTCCTTGACCGAAGAAGCTCCTTGTTGACTAGCACTCATACGAAGATTTGGCATCTTATTGATTTATCGATTTAATCAACGGATGTGTAAAACTTTCTCCACAAAGAATCACACAAAAGCACCACTTTAAATCTGGTGTTTACCAGAGATGTGCTCAGAGGTTTCTTAGGAAGAAGTCATTCAGCATGAAAAAAAGCATGAAAATCATCTATGGGGTCAGATCAGTCTCAGTATTGATAAATGCACACAGAAGGATTCACAAATGTATTGTGTGATTTATATATAAATGACTCTCTCCACAAAAAGTTTTAGTGCACACAAAAATAGTTGTAAATAAATGTAAAAAAAAAAATAAGGTTCACAAATATATTTCTGATGCACACACAATTATTTATTTTTTTAAATAAATGTAACAGAAATCCACAAATAAGTATTAACAAGTTCCATCAAAAATACATTTGGATGTTGTTACATTTATCTACAAACCTGCATTTACAAACTGCTTGTCATCTGTAAACTTCGCTGCATTGATGTGGGTTTTCTGAGATTCCCTTAACATGCTTCAATCCAAATGCATTTTTTTTCAACAGGGCACATCTGTAGCCAATCAGAAATATATTTGTGAACCTTATCTTTTATGTGGATTTGACATCTTTTTTTACATGTATATACAACACAAGCTATTTATGTGTGCATTGGAAAATATAATTTATATATAAATCACAAAATACATTTGTGAATCCTTCTGTGTGCATTCATTAATATTGAGACTGATCTTACCTTCATAACTGTCATCAGTGTGTTTCTTTTCATCACAATCAATCTGGTTATTTAACTGATGAAAAGGATGTACCACAAGGATCTATTTTTGGACCTTTACTTTTCTCTGTTTTTATTGATGATCTTCCAAAAGTTTGTCCTAATTGTTCTATTCGGTTATATGCGGATGACACAGTTATATACACATCTGACTCTGATATAACTGAAATTCAAAGCTCTACGTACTCAGACTTTTCTCTTGTTCATAAATGGTTTTTGAATAACAACCTTATATTAAACAAACAGAAGTCTTATAGTATGTTGTTTGGTCGTAGATATATGCTTAATCATTCATCTGCTGAGTTTGTTATTAATTTCACTGATGGGTCTCCACTTAAAAATGCTGATACATGTAAATATTTGGGCTTTTAGATTGATTCAGATTTTTTTTAGGCCTCATATTGATTTATTAGACCACCTTTTTAAGCGGCCCCGTGCACAGATTGATGAACTGTGCCGGAGTACAGAACGGATCGTTCACACTAATCAAACGAACTGGACTTGGAGGACAAGTGGACTTGGATGCGGGCCTGGGTCCCTAATGTGAAAGCACCTTAATTACTGAAAAGAAACAATGATCTTTTCCACCTCTTCCTGATCACCTCTTTACCCAGAATGCAGCGGTGTACTCGACCCGTGTCCATGCCCTGGGGCGTTACGTCTTCATCCTCCACTACCACCAGCCTCTCCACCCCACCTATCCTGTGCAGGTGTATATCAACGGAGGGCGGATCTGGCAGGGTGAGAGCACATACTGAATATAGAGTCAATAATAATGATAAATGCATTTAAATAAAGATAATGACTAGACAAGCATAGATGAATTCATGTGTTTTGTTGTGCATCAGGCCACGCCAACGCCTCCTTCTGCCCCCACGCTTACGGCTGTCGTAACGTCCTGGTCTCTGAGAACCAGATCATTCTGGATGTGACGGACCACGAGGTCTTCCTCACCGTGCAGATACCTGCTGGCAAGATGCTGTGGCTGGTAAGTTACCGCCCTGCTTTCACTTCCCTCCTTTTCGCTCTCCACAGTTATACTCCTCCATCCTCTCTTCATATTTAACTTTCTCTCTCAAGAGCCTCTTTTGTACGACGCTGTTTGGGGCCATTGTAGGTAAAAAATAATAATTATGGAGCCAGAGAAGGAGGCTAATGCTCCAAGAAAAACCCCAAGAAAGATTTACAAGATTAAATTATGAGGAAAAAAAACTCAAATATTCTCTGATATTGAAGTGGCAGATTTTGAGTTTTGTCTCAGAACGTTACCCTTCTCCTGGGAGTTTTTTTACATTTTAATTATATATATATATATATATGTTGTGTTATTGGCATTCTTTAAACTGTGAGATCACCTCTTGTATTTGCATCTTATTTGTTTACATATGCGATTTTCTCAAATTTCACCTCTTTTCTCCACAATCTGAGTGCAACAGGTGAAGAAGCATCTTCCTGTCTGGTCACCTTTGACCCGTGTGCTGTTTCTCTGCAGGACTATGTGCTGGTTGTGCCGGAGACGAGCTACAGCTCCAGCTACCTGAATGAGGAACCTCTGGATAAATCATACGACTTCATCAGCAACTGTGGACAAAACAGCTTCTACATCAAGTCAGTGTTTTAATACTACATTTAATATGACTTCTTCTTGAGAAAAATTACTGAAATAGTGGGGAAGGAAAATGAATTGAAGGTTTGCGTTAACCCTTTAAGTGACCACTCCAGTTGTAACTACAAGTCGTACCGTGTTTAGCT
The DNA here is from genome assembly GCA_947000775.1 of Pterois miles. Lineage (NCBI taxonomy): Eukaryota > Metazoa > Chordata > Actinopteri > Perciformes > Scorpaenidae > Pterois > Pterois miles. The sequence goes on along the minus strand of CAMQGK010000487.1, from coordinate 222,786 downwards.
GCACTTCTTTTTATTCTTCTTCTTATTATTATTATGAAGATGGTGAAAATGCAGTGTTTTCCTCTTCCTCCCTCACCCCTCCAGTCCTTCCACCGCCTCTCCGTTCTGCCTCGGCTCGGCGGCGTCTCTGTCGGCCTTCTTCAACAACGGGGCGATGCCCTGCGCCTGCCACGAGGTCGGAGCCGAGAGCGACACCTGCGAGCCGTTCGGCGGCCAGTGCCGCTGCAGGCCCAACGTGATTGGCCGAGACTGCTCCTTGTGTGCCACGGGCTACTGGGGTTTCCCCAACTGCAGACGTGAGTGTCTGATTGGCTGAAAGTCAAACGTGAGCAGCATGAGCAAACATGAGTCTCTCGTGGCTACAACAACAAAACCGATCTAACTTTTTAAGTCCCGATACCGGTACAGATACCTGGGCTCTGGGTATCGTCCGGTACCGAGTACTGATCCGATACCGGTGTTAAATTATTGAGCTGTGTCACTGAGTGAAAGAGACTGGGATCATTCTGTCAGGTGTAACAGCAATAACAGACGACATCAGGCTGGATTTAAACATTACTCTCATCATTACTTAATTAAAGAAATCTGTTTTATACAAATTTAATCTTTGTACACAAGCAACTTGGTAAAAATCTTCAAAATGAACAGAATTTTTATGTATTATTACAATAATAAATCATACACTAGTAACTAAAAAATAATCTTCAAAATGAACAATTTTAAAATATTCTTAAAAATAAATCATACACCAGTAACTTGGTGAATCATCTTCAAAATGAACATTTTTTATATATTATTAAGATAATAAATCATGCACATTGTTTTAAAATGAAAACATACTAGTGTGGATGTACCCTCATGTCTAATGTGTTGTGGCTGCAATAAGTAAAAAGGGAAAATAAAGTGGATTTGTCTGAAATGTTTCAGTCGTTCTCTGTGACTAACTGCTGGATCTCCTCTGGTCTCCCTCCAGCCTGTAACTGTGGTACCAGGTTATGTGAGCCGGTGACCGGCGACTGTATCTGCCCTCCGAGGACTCTGCTCCCAGAATGCACCCAGTGTGAGCCCCAGACGTTTGGCTGCCACCCGGTGGTTGGCTGCGAGGTCTGCAACTGCTCCCGGCCGGGCGTCGTCTCGCCCGACGTCAACTGTGACACCCTCAGCGGACAGTGCAGGTACGCCGAGACGAGACAGAGGGAATAACGCTTGATTATTATTATTGATTATTATTAGCATCAGGAACATAATCACCGTAATCAGAAGCAGACCAGCTGTCCTCTCAAAAAATTAAACAATCAAAGCAGTAAACAATAAACATAAATATAAATAAATAAACATTTTTTTGATTTTATACATTTAACACACTGTACATACAACACAGAACCTTCACCCAAATTGAATATGGCAGTATTTAAAGCAATAATAATATAAACATTATTATGTAAATTATTATAAACAATTTTAATTGAAATCAAATAGCTAAACACAACAAGGATATATGTGAAAATATAATGAAGTAAATAAATAAAATATAAAAAAAATAAAATAGCATAAATTAAATTGAGAACATGGTCACAAACATAAAACAATAGATTAGTCATTTTTATTCTAACTACACTCAACCATTTTTCTTTCTCTGAGTTACAGAGCAGTCGTGTGGATAAATACTTAGTATCCGTACAGTAGTTTAGGATTTAAAGGTAGTGGAGAAGAGGTCGTTTGACAGATTTAACATATCACAAAAGACCAAACTGAACCTCCTCACATTCCCACAAGCAATAATAGTTAGTATGTTGATGAGTATCTCACTGATATGACACATTGATCAGGGATATTAGGATCAGGTTTGTTTAACATTACTGCAGTAATGTACGTCCTCACTATCCAATTATATTATATTAATCAGTTGCATTTTGATGGTTTTGAACATATTTTACCCCATTCATCCACTAAGATGTCCTATAAAATGTGTATCCACTCCTGTCTCTTACTTTCAGAGTCATCTTTATGGTTTTCCACTATTATTTTATATAAATGAGAAACCAGCCATTTGCTGAAACAACACGTTGTAGTAAATATCTCCAGCTGTTGTAGGGCCAGAATAAAACTTGTGAAGTTGTAGGTACCTGAAGAAGTGTTTCTGTGGTACGTCATGGATCTCTGTGTGGCAGATTTGGGGTTCAGCGAGTTCAGCCCTCAGACGTCAGGCCTCCGTCTGGAAAGGCCTAAAAAGGCAGTTATTTCTCACCGTTTTGTCTCCTGACAGGATTTTGGCTGCGACTCTCTGTCGGTTGACTGCTGTGTGTTTGGCCAGCTGCTTGTCTGTGTTCTGTGAAAGCTGCAGGTTTTAAACCTAAACTCAACACTGCAGCCGCCTGTCCTCGTCCTCATCTCCGACGTTCCTCCTCCAGTCTGTAGATTCAGATCAGATCAGACTTCAACGTGAACTCTGTGTTCACCTGATCGGACGAAGGCTCCTCTCACTGGGCTGTTATCTGTCTTTGCCTCAATAATCAAACTGGAAAAACGTCTTAAATTAATCCAAATTTAAAGGAATGGTTTATTTATCTTTAGAATTTATAGGAATAATTTAAAAAAAAAAAAGCTTTAAAAAAGATAATTACAGAGGCAGGTGAGGGGAGTAAACTAAGAGTAAAGTCATGCATCTACAAGAAGACAGACTTTTTTTCATAAATTTTTGACTAGATATGTTTGAGGTTTTTTCTTGTAAATTTCGGATTACAGTCGAGGAAATTCTGAGTTTTTTTTCCAGAATATTATCCTCCTCCTCCGGCTTATTTTTTACCTACGATGGCCCGAATACGCCGTCGTATGGATTCACTTTCTTGCTTGGAGTCAGATCAGATCAATACCACTCTCATGCATGCATGTCTGTATGGTAAATACTGTGATTAGCTCAGCGTAAAGACTGGAAACAAGGGGAAACAGCTGGCCGGGCTCCGTCTACCAGCAGCTTTTAAGTTTTATAGACTGACATGCTGCTTCGTTGTTTTTGCATTTCAGTTTTTCTCTCTAGTCATGTAGCTCTAGCCAACAGGCCTGAGAGTGATATCAATCTTCTCATCTAACTCTCAGCAATAAGAAGTGAATATGTTTATTTCCCAAGATGTTCCTTTAAGCTAAACACCGAAAACACAGAGTGACCTAAAAGCATAGAGGGATTTCTGAAAGACAAAGACTGTTAATATATATATACAATTAAATATTTTAATCAAATGACAGCCCTAATTTACAGACATATCTCACATTTCTCTTCCATAATATTCAGTACATTCAAAAGCAATGGGTTGTGTATTTGAGTTTTAATATCCCAGTCGGTCTGAGTAAATGTGCTTCACCAACTCTCTGAAGACACTAATAATAACAGCCTCACAGTACTGTGAGGCTGTTAGCGCTGTTAGATCTGTGTGAGCTGGACTGTTTTTACAATTAGGTTCATTTGCATAGAAAGGGGCCAATTTTACCTCACATATCTTCATGCTGGCTCATTTATATAGATGTTAAATAGGTGCAGGAAGCCCAGGAGCACCAAGATGCTTCATGGCAGCACAGTTCTGGGTGCATTAAGAATCAGGTTTTTTTATTTGTGGTTTGCAGGTTTAGCGGCCGCATAAGTCACACAGTCCTTTAGTGAATTGATTGACTACAGTTGAAAATTTCCCATCTGCTTCATTCTGTGGTTGTTTGTCTCTGTCTGTCTCTCTCTAAATGTCTTTTCTGTCTTCTAAACCATCTGCCAACTCGTTTTTCCATCAGCTGTCACCGCTTCCCTCTGTCTTTCATTCCTGTTCTCGCTGTAAGCGTCGAGGAATTCAAGATATGTTAAATTACTATCATTCCCGCCTCACAAACAAACAAACACACACACAGAGGAATGTGTCGGCTTTGTCCGAACGAGACCAGGATGTAAAGTTCAAAGTATTTCTCTGCCTAAAGGCTCTAATCACTAAAGATCCTGACACCTGGCATTAACACCCTGCAGTCGGCGGTCCCAGTGTTTATGAGTAATCAGTCATTCCTGATGGGTAAACCAGAGTCGTAAACCTTTCATCTCCTGCAAGATTGAAATACATTTTGATTGATTTTTTTTACAGATGTAAGAACAACGTGGTCGGCCGCCAGTGTGACCGCTGCGCTCCCGGTTTCTACGGTTACCCCAACTGCAGACCGTGTGACTGCAACGAGGCGGGAACCGAAGAGGAAGTGTGTGACTCCTTCACGGGACAGTGTCTCTGCAAGGTGGGGCAGCACACACACACACACACACACACACACACACACACACACACCTGCACTCACAGTGTGTCCTAACCTGCCGAATGTCCTCCACCTGTAGGAGAACGTCCAGGGTTCCCGGTGCGATCAGTGCCGAGTTGGTACGTTCCACTTGGACCCGACCAACCCGAAGGGCTGCACCAGCTGCTTCTGCTTCGGAGCTACCGACCGCTGTCGCAGCTCTGACAAGAGACGCATCGAGGTACTCATTTAAAGTTTGGCCATCCATGATCCCAGCTGGCATTGGGTGAAGGCGGGTTCACCTGGACAGGTCTCCAGTCCATCACAGGACACATAGAGACAGACACCGTTCACACTCACATTCACACCTGCAGGACATTTAGAGTCACCAGTTAAACTGTGAGAGGAAGCTGGAGAACACATGTTAACAGATTGATGCGCCAACGCACTAGCAGAGCATTCTGGGATTTGTAGTATTAGCGGTTCATGCACTATATACCGGTGCACACAACTCATGCATTATAATCCAAGTCTCATTTATCCAGTCGTATGCTCTCTACTTCCCAACCGCATCTTCACTGAAACCTGACTATTAAAGCACTTCGGCTTGAACAGTCTCACGGCTGCTCAGACACGCGACTCGTCTGTGGGAGTCTGATGTATTATTATATACTTTATATAGTGAAGTTTTAGCGAAGATGCATTTATGGATTCTTTGTTCACCGTGGAGAGAAAAACTAAGTTTTCTTCATGGATTCAAGGTAACACTGGGTGAGTAATTGATATAAAAATGCTCCATTTGTGAGTGAAGTATTCCTTTAAAATCCAAATCTGGGAATTTTGCTGTTGGATGATTTAATCCATTATGATGCAGCTAAAGCCAAGTTCACACTTCACGACTTGGTGTCTTTTAACTGGGAGTCCTGAAGTCGTCATGGTTTTCACACCACATGACTGACTGACAGCAGGAAGTCACACACGACCAGAATCCCCGATGAGGTCCACAAAAGAGACAAGAGACACATTGCT
>CAMQGK010000487.1:200000-212500 GCA_947000775.1 Pterois miles | reverse complement strand
TTAGATTTGATTTTGGTTTTTATTGGACAGGGACGATGCAGGGCAGGAAACTGATGCTGCACAGAGAGTTTATGGCTGATTTTCAACTCTTGTCCCCAGTTGTGCTTTTACATGTACAGTGTAATTAAAATATACAGCTTTCTATATGAAAAAAACACATTATGGATACAAATATGAAATTTACACAATACACAGCCCTATCAAAATACACAAATACAGTTTACAGTTAAATAGATCTGGTTTGCTTTTAGCAGCACTTAACCTTTGTTGTAAAGGACTTTATATCTGGAATGAATTTGATTTCGGTTGGTATTGTGTTCCAGAGCTGACAGCCCTTTATGGAGGAAGCGTTTCATCTTGATATCTCCTAAAGCTCCCGTCTGCCCCTGTTTCCCCAGGTCTCGTCCTACGGAGGTTATCTGAGGTATCGTCTCCACACTCAGACCATGAGAGGCGACGTGTTGTCTCTGCCTGCAGAAGCCTCCAGGCCCGACATCATCCTCAAGGTATAAAACACTCAAATATCCCTGTAACCTGGTTTCTCACATCAGAAATGTGACACACAAACCTGCATGTCGACACAAAGAGACGAGAACCAAGAAAAACCTGAATACTACTTTTAAATTTGTTTTCTCTGCCAAATATCCTGTTTTTTGTCACGATCCATAACGATCAGTGGTTTTGCTTGTAACTTCATTTATATTTATTTCAGCAAGTGAAAATATCTCACAAACCAGCATTTATCCATGTAGCTAAACGTCTGAGCCAAGTGTCAGTGCATTAGTATACTAAAGGGGGAAAGAAATATAAAATATAATTTGTAGAAAATACGCTTCAACTTCAGTGATTGACTTCAAGCAAAACTAAACATACACATGGTTCATTTTGAAAAACAGTGATAAGTTTTAAACATCTAAATTTTCAGTAGCTGCTGTGTAATCAGAGGGGAAACACACCCCTTGGCCCCAGATGGCTGAAATGAATCAAAAAGCTTCAGCACTCCCTTTGATTTTGAATAATGAATGTAATAGATGCTCAAAATCAGCCCAAAATATTGTTTTGAATTATGTGTAAATGTCATTTCTCTGTAGTCTTTGGAGGATTTCTCAGAGTTACTTTTAGTGCACACACACTGATCATGGTGTTTCTGTCCTGCTGCAGGGCAACCAGATGACGCTGGTGTTCCTGGAGAGAGAGTACTCCTCACCTGAAGAGCCTCACCTGGGAATCGTTCACATGGTCGAGGTAAACTTACACGCCGCCTCGTCACTGTAGCAACACAAGTCAGCAGATTTATGTGAGAAATTCGACAACCCGACACACACAGACCGGCCGCAACATGTCGGATTTCCCCCTTTTTCCAAAATATTGTAGTCGTGCTCTTTAGTGCTGATCACCGGAGGATTAAAACAGATGATAGTAGAGGTTTGGTGACCTCGGCTTGTTTAAGGCCATCTAGAGCTGCTGATATACAACATTAATTAACATAATATGGCTTTATATAATGTATAAGATCCCGAAGTTAAGTTTAACGGCGATGAACCAGAGATTCTGAGCTCAGTCACGAATAACTTTAAAATTCACATCTGTTTCTCAAAACTGACATATTAGTAGTAGTAGTAGTAGTAGTAGTAGTAGTAGTAGTAGTCTGACCTGGTTGGTACTGATGGATCCATCAGGTTCTCTAGTTTCAGATGAGACCAGGATGTAGTAGTAGTAGTAGTAGTAGTAGTAGTAGTAGTAGTCTGACCTGGTTGGTACTGATGGATCCATCAGGTTCTCTAGTTTCAGATGAGACCAGGATGTAGTAGTAGTAGTAGTAGTAGTAGTAGTAGTAGTAGTAGTGCTGACCTGGTTGGTACTGATGGATCCATCAGGTTCTCTAGTTTCAGATGAGACCAGGATGTAGTAGTAGTAGTAGTAGTAGTAGTAGTAGTCTGACCTGGTTGGTACTGATGGATCCATCAGGTTCTCTAGTTTCAGATGAGACCAGGATGTAGTAGTAGTAGTACTAGTAGTAGTAGTAGTAGTAGTAGTCTGACCTGGTTGGTACTGATGGATCCATCAGGTTCTCTAGTTTCAGATGAGACCAGGATGTAGTAGTAGTAGTAGTAGTAGTAGTAGTAGTAGTAGTAGTAGTCTGACCTGGTTGGTACTGATGGATCCATCAGGTTCTCTAGTTTCAGATGAGACCAGTGTGTAGTAGTAGTAGTAGTAGTAGTAGTAGTCTGACCTGGTTGGTACTGATGGATCCATCAGGTTCTCTAGTTTCAGATGAGACCAGGATGTAGTAGTAGTAGTAGTAGTGGTAGTAGTCTGACCTGGTTGGTACTGATGGATCCATCAGGTTCTCTAGTTTCAGATGAGACCAGGATGTAGTCGTAGTAGTAGTAGTAGTAGTCTGACCTGGTTGGTACTGATGGATCCATCAGGTTCTCTAGTTTCAGATGAGACCAGTATGTAGTAGTAGTAGTAGTAGTAGTAGTAGTAGTAGTCTGACCTGGTTGGTACTGATGGATCCATCAGGTTCTCTAGTTTCAGATGAGACCAGTATGTAGTAGTAGTAGTAGTAGTAGTAGTAGTAGTAGTAGTAGTAGTAGTAATCTGACCTGGTTGGTACTGATGGATCCATCAGGTTCTCTAGTTTCAGATGAGACCAGGATGTAGTAGTAGTAGTAGTAGTAGTAGTAGTAGTAGTAGTAGTAGTAATCTGACCTGGTTGGTACTGATGGATCCATCAGGTTCTCTAGTTTCAGATGAGACCAGGATGTAGTAGTAGTAGTAGTAGTAGTAGTAGTAGTAGTAGTAGTCTGACCTGGTTGGTACTGATGGATCCATCAGGTTCTTTAGTTTCAGATGAGACCAGGATGTAGTAGTAGTAGTAGTAGTAGTAGTAATCTGACCTGGTTGGTACTGATGGATCCATCAGGTTCTCTAGTTTCAGATGAGACCAGGATGTAGTAGTAGTAGTAGTAGTAGTAGTAGTAGTAGTAGTAGTAGTAGTAGTAGCTGACCTGGTTGGTACTGATGGATCCATCAGGTTCTCTAGTTTCAGATGAGACCAGGATGTAGTAGTAGTAGTAGCAGTAGTAGTAGTAGTCTGACCTGGTTGGTACTGATGGATCCATCAGGTTCTCTAGTTTCAGATGAGACCAGGATTTAGTAGTAGTAGTAGTAGTAGTAGTAGTAGTAGTCTGACCTGGTTGGTACTGATGGATCCATCAGGTTCTCTAGTTTCAGATGAGACCAGGATGTAGTAGTAGTAGTAGTAGTAGTAGTAGTAGTAGTCTGACCTGGTTGGTACTGATGGATCCATCAGGTTCTCTAGTTTCAGATGAGACCAGGATGTAGTAGTAGTAGTAGTAGTAGTAGTAGTAGTAGTAGTCTGACCTGGTTGGTACTGATGGATCCATCAGGTTCTCTAGTTTCAGATGAGACCAGGATGTAGTAGTAGTAGTAGTAGTAGTAGTAGTTTTTATGGATCCTTTCTCTTTTAGATGAGACCAGGAGAGTAGTAGTTTATTGTTGTTGTTGTTGTTGTTGTTATTTTCCTTGTTGGTTTTTATTGATCCCTCAGGTTCTCTAGTTTTAGATTAGACCAGGATTTTGGTATTATTATTATTATTGTTGTTGTTATTAGTATTCTGACCTGGTTGGTACTGATGGATCCACCAGGTTCTCTAGTTTCAGATGAGACCAGGATGTAGTAGTAGTAGTAGTAGTAGTAGTAGTAGCAGTAGTAGTCTGACCTGGTTGGTACTGATGGATCCATCAGGTTCTCTAGTTTCAGATGAGACCACAAAGCATATCTTACGTGTGGGTTGTAAATTTGTCTGCAGGCCGAAGATGATTTCCTGATCTGGGCTGTGTAGACTGAAGAGATATTTATAATTTCCTCAGACTGTTTTATGTTTTAGAGGAGATGAAGGTGATGAGTATCATTCTGATATAATAACGATGAGAGAAACAGATCAGTTAAACAAGATTGTAACTGTAACTGAATACACCTGTAAGTTAACTCGTAGTATAGTTCATATTATATTTGTAGTACAAGATACAACTTGAACATAAACTAGTTGTGCTCTCAAAGTTTACTACTCTTACATTTAAAATACACTTAAAAATATACATTTATAAACTAAAAAGTGGGCCAATTTATTCCCAAGAAGTATTGAAGTAGTACACTTACAACTATTTAGTATAATTACATTTACTTGAACTATACTTGTGTTTGCTTTGTAACTTAAACTTGAAGTATACTTCCTTTTTGTCCCTGTCCTCCCCTCACAGGGAAGTTTCCGTCACGCTCAGACCGGTAACTCGGTGTCCCGCGAGGAGCTGATGATGGTTCTGGTCGGTCTGGAGTCCCTGCAGATCCGAGCCCTGCATTCCCAGTCGGCCCACTCCGTGTCGCTGCGCGGCGCCGTGCTGGAGGCCGCTGAGACCCTGCCCGCCGGTCGCCACGCCAACAACGTGGAGATCTGCATGTGTCCCGCCAATTACCTGGGAGACTCGTGTCAGGTGAGGGACCAGGGCTTCGAGGTGATCTGAAATCAGCCTTCTGAAGCATCTGAAGCAGAAGCATCGGAACTGCTTTTAAGCCATAAAGTGGACCCAGAAAAACCCGGGCACTACTTTATGTGATTATGTGACGTGTTATTATCAGAAAGTGGGCGTGTCTGTAAAGGGGAGACTGGTGGGGACCCAGAGAACCCATTTACATCCACACATCTGGAGGTCAGAGGTCAAGAGACCCCTTTGACATGACAAGTCGGAGGGTTAAAGACAAAAACACGGAGTCATTGATCCAGAAAGTAGTCAGCAGATCAATCAGTAATGAAACTCATTCATCACATACATGTTCCTGTCCTGTCCTGTGTACAGAAATGTGCTCCGGGTTACTACAGAGACACCATCGGCCTGTTTCTGGGGAAATGTGTCCCCTGTAACTGTAACGGACACTCTGACCGCTGTCTGGACGGATCTGGAATCTGCTTGGTGAGGAGATTTTTAGTGATGATTCAAACCTTTCTGTCCTTCGTGACATGGTCCTTTAGCTTTGCTGTTGTCAAACACTGTTTTTTATCGGTGTCCATCCATCAGGACTGCCAACACAACACGGCCGGTGACCACTGCGAGACCTGCCGGGGTGGTTTCCTCGGCAACAACAGTCTGGACGGGCAGGCGGTGTCGTGCTCCAGTTGTCCCTGCCCGCTGAGGGTCCTGTCCAACAAGTCAGTACATTTTCCTCTCCTTATTCAGCCTTCCTCTGACTGCTTTTCCCTTCTGTCATCTAATCATATATCATGATGACTCCTCGGTAGCTTTGCAGAGGGCTGCCTGCAGAAGGCCGACAGGATGCAGTGTCTCTGTATGCCCGGATACGCTGGACCACACTGTGAAAGGTAAACTCCCTCCTCTACACACTGCCTCTCAAAGAGGAATCATCTGGAGTTCACTGAGACATGTCAGAGGTTTACTGGATTTTATCCGCTGGAGATCAATAAAGCTTTATCTTATTTTAGGGAGAGCGTTTTTTTCTAAATAATTGATTAATATTTTGAGTTGTGTGTTTGTTTTAAAGCAAGAGCTGCAGCAGTTTCCTCTGTAACCTGATTGATAATTCATAATAACACTGACTCTTGTCATTAAAGTCATTAATTAAAGATGGTTTAGAGATTTGAACTTTGCTCATTATATCTTTCCTGAATATATACATGCATAAAGATAATAATAACCACTATTAATACATGATAAATGCACGCATGCAGTTAATTAAACTTAAATTAATAGTTGTTTTACTGTTAACAATCTCCTCCTCTCTCTTTCTGCTGAAATATTTATTATTTATTTTATTACTTATTACTTAATTAGATTCAAGCTTTGTCAGGTATAATGTGACTGTTAATGAAATAATCAATCTTGTTTATGCATTATCAGTAATACATATTTAAGTTATTTTATCATTTATTTTGTGTAATATGAAATAATAACTGTATCAATTATATATTGTGTCATAGCTAATAAGAGGCTTTATTATTATTATTATTATAGTAGCCAACCAAACAGTGTTTATAGACAGTTTACAAACCAGTTATTAACACAGTCGTCCATCTATCTATGTAATATTTCCAGTTGTTTTACAAACAATTTCTTAATTATTACCAAATGATTTGTAAACCTTTAACAAATACTTATATATATACTTCATCAAATGTGTGCAACAATAAACTGTTAAAATAATTAAAATATTAAAGCATTACTATTAATTAGTATATATTAATAATTGAAAAAATAACTGAAATTTCTTAATTTGTTAATGATATAATGAACCATTTTTATAATGGTTATTATAAAGTGTTACTCAAGATTATATAATTATTATTATTTATTATTTGTATAAACTTGAAGCAAAATAAAATGAAACCTGCTGCTGCTGATACACGTGTCATTAATAAACGGGCCTCTTAACACAGGTGTGCCCCCGGTTACTACGGCAACCCCATGGTGCTGGGCAGCAGGTGCCAGCTGTGTCATTGCCACGACAACACGGACCCGAACATGCTGTTCACCGACTGTCACCCGCTGACCGGCGAGTGTCTCAGCTGCATGCACAACACGGCCGGGCCGCACTGTGACGTCTGCGCTCCTGGTTTCTACGGAGACGCCATCGCCGGCAAAAACTGCACCAGTGAGTTCAGCCTCCGGTTCAGCTAAAGTTCATGAGATTCATTCACGTGTTTAGTTTGTTCACCTCTGCAGTGAAATACGGTGAAATAAAAATCTCCATTTTCCAAGTCTGATCTAAAGAGATTTCTCTGAAAAAGCTGGAAAGTCTTTCGAAGTTCCTTAAAAACAATCTTCTGTGACACAGGTGTGGGAAAAAATGCCAGGATCGTTTAATTAATTCCTGTTTTATGTCTGATTTATGACCAGAGGAACGTGACACTGAGCAGCATCTCAGATTAATCTCCAGGTTCTCAGCTGTCAGATGATGCAGTCCACTTCTATGTGACCTGCTGACCCGGTACCCTCTAAAAACGGGTCTGTTGCGGGTCTCAGAGGGTTAAAAGCTTTGTGTTTCCTGTTGTCTTTAACGCAGAATGTAACTGCTCTCCATGTGGCACCGAGTCATGTGACCCTCACACAGGACAGTGTCGCTGTAAAGCCGGCGTCACCGGAGCGCTCTGTGACCGCTGTGAGGTAAGAGCTGCACGGGTTTTATATCTTTATGGTGGATTATGAATCTGAAAATATCATTTACACCCATTTATTAAAAAACAAATGGAAGCTTCTGGTCAAAACAAGAGGCTCACGATAATATTTTGCAGTATTTAGTATACTTAGTATAAGCAGGACTTTTTGCTTTATTACATTTACTTTATACTACCGTGAAGTTTTTCTGCTTTGAAAGACGGGGGCTGTAATGGGAGTAACTTTTTCCCGTCAGGACGGCTCGTTCGGCTTCGACTCGTGTTCCGGCTGTCGTCAGTGCGACTGCGACGCCTCTGCGGCGCTCGTCCAGCCATGTGACCCTCAGAGCGGTCAGTGCGCCTGCCAGCCCGGCGTCAACGGGCCGAACTGCAGACAGTGTGCTCCTGGACACTGGGACTACGGACCCAACGGATGCAAGAGTGAGTGCATGTCACTGTCCTACTGCCATTCTGTCTCTTCATTTTGTGTCACGTTTACCTTTTCATTTAGTTTATTAAAGCACTTTGAAAACATAATCAGACCACAGATTTTCTACACCATCTTTGCAGCTGAAACAAGAGCCCAGACTGCAGCAGACTGAACTCAGTTTATATTCAAATGTAGGGCTGCAGCTGGAATCAGCACAGGAGACCTGGCATTAACACCCGTCTTCAGTGATCTGATCACAAGTGGACATCACTTCAGTTCCCTTTGTTAACACCTTATTCACTACACACTGCTAAAGGCATGCAGTCATATGTGGGCCAGACCACCTCTGAATGTGGTCTGAGTGATGGGAGCTCATCCTCAGTGCATCTCGAGTGCGTTCACACCTGTACGTAGAGCTGTCCGCTTGTGATCCAGTCACCCAGAATGCCTGTTAATACCAGGTCTGAAATCAGTCCCACCTGCTCTGTTTGACACCTCCCTCTCGCCGTCCCTGCAGAGTGCAGCTGTAAAGGAGGTCGCTGTGACCCTCGAACGGGAGAGTGCCGCTGTCCTGACGGGATGACGGGGAAACAGTGCGACACCTGCTCGCAAAAATACAACGTTCCTGTAGAGCACCAACATGGCATGCACTGTGAACGTAAGTGAAACACAGTTAACTAAGAGATATCACCATGAAACATCCCTTGTTGGTTATTTACATTACATACATTACCCATTTTCTGAAAATTATGTATAATTATGTAATTATATAAATGAGGCCTTATCTTAATGGAATATGTGCTTATTTGCATACATTTCTAGCAGGGCTGCACAGTAATGGATCATGATTATTATGATCAAGATTATACTGAGTGGAGCACACATTTTAAACGTCAACATCACAGTCAACCAAATCTTGATCGCAATTAATATTCAATTCATTTTGCAGGTGTCTTTGAAGGTGTGAAATGAAATGCGTTGGTTTGTTTGTTTGTTTTTCTGGCAGCGTGTGACGGCTGCGTCATCGTCCTATTGGAGGATCTGGAAAAGATGAACGACGACTTCCACTCGGTAGCCGGTCAGCTGAGCAGCCTTAACGCCAGCTCCATGGCGTGGGCTCAGCTGCACAACCTCAACAAGTCTGTGAACGACATCGCTGTGAGTGTACACACACACACACACACACACACACACACACAGGATGTGGCTCATGTGATCGGCTGTAAGAGTGCTGTGCTGCTGGTGTCATATTGCATGTAAACTCATTTTCCCATGATTCCAGCGTGCCATAGAGAACTACAACAGTACGCTGGATGACAGCAGGAGTCGGGCTGACATGCTGGAGGCAGAGATCTTGAATATCAATGATGACATTGATGAGCTGCAGGACAAGGTGAGCCGTCACACACACTCACTTACATACACCAGATCTTTATGTAAAGAAGCTTAAACTTGACAAAATCAATCTGCCCTACTGTGTTCTTCTCGATGAATATGTAGTATAACCTGATCACTGTGCTTCTGAACGCTGCTGTAAATACTGTGATTCTGGCAACAACTGAATCGAAGGCAACTGGACTTAGATTTGTCTCTGAAGACGTTTCGCCCCTTATCCAAGTGGCTTCATCAGTTCCAACGCTACAGACTGACTAGTCCCCACTAAATACTCTAAACTACTGTGATAATACACACTGATAATCACATAATTCTCAGAAAACTCAGAAATCAAAAAAAGTCACAAGAGTTTGTTTTGATTTCAGGAGTTAAATATTTTGTTATTTCTTTGATTGATTGTATTTTCCCTGTACTTTATTACTGACCTGAATGTAGAGCAACAGCTTTGTTTTCTGCAGTTTCCGGTTTTCACCACCACAGAATGAAACTGAAGCTGTGTCTGTTTTCGTGTGGAGCTGTTATGTTGTTGTTGTTGTTGTTGTTTATGTTTGTTGTTGTGTTTTCAGACGACAGTGATGACCGTCAGGGTTGACGACCTGAGGAACAGTACCACCGACACACACCGGAGGGCGCAGGACCTGCTGTCCTTCATCAACAATGTGACCGTGGACTTAAACGGTAGGACAGTACTGTATATACAGTATACACTATACTGTATAATAGTAGTACTATCAACAGTAATACTGGATTATATAGAATTAAAGAAACTATTACGTTACACCACTATATCATACAGTATAATCCAATCTTTAATTGGTGATTTTAATGACATGAGTTAGTGTTGATGATTTATCAATCAGAGGAAACACTGCAGTCCTTTCTTAAAAACAAACAACACAAAAAACTGCAAATATTACTATAAAAAAAGAAAGAAATGCAAAGATAAAGCTTTACTGATCCGGCGGATAAAATAAACCTCTGACACGTCTTAGTCAACTGATAGATGAACGTACCGGTTTCATCACCATCAGCTG
The DNA here is from genome assembly GCA_947000775.1 of Pterois miles. Classification (NCBI taxonomy): domain Eukaryota; kingdom Metazoa; phylum Chordata; class Actinopteri; order Perciformes; family Scorpaenidae; genus Pterois; species Pterois miles. The sequence continues at coordinate 202,448 of CAMQGK010000487.1, read as the reverse complement.
CTGCAGCACCAATATCAGAGACGCTGGGACAGGAGCAGCTGCTTCCACATGCATAGAAATCTCAAAATAGTGTTTTGGTACGTAACCGTGAGGCAAAGCATATTCACACTGCAAATAATAAACATTTAAAGGTCGAGAGTGAGTGTTGTGTATACGTTTCTAATTAAAACAACTCAAAACAGCTTGGAAAATATGAACGTGACGTCAGTAGCTGGTGGAGAAATTTTAGTTTGTTGTATTTGATCTAAGAAAAAAGATTTCACATTACAATAAACCAGGATACAACTTATCTAACAAAACTACTGACTCTTAAAGTGAATTGTGTCAGAGGAAGGAGCTGGACTGTTTTACCGTCTCATCCCACTAAAGCTACACACCTCGTGACTGACTGGTGTTTTTGCGATCCCTCCGTAGACATCATGGCGACGGCCAACCGGTCCTGGCTGAATGACACCGAGGCGGAGCAGGACGACGGGGAGAGGGAGAGGAAGATGAGGGAGGTGCAGGCCATGCTGAGGGAGATGAGGTACCGGAGCTGTGTGGGCCAGAAGAAAATGGCTGACAGAGAGAAAACAGAGGCACAGAAACGTAAGTTTACAGATAAACGCTGACCAGAAACAGTACTTCATAGCAGATGAATGACATACGGCTTTAAAACAAGAGATGCTTCATATGTTGTGTTAATACTAGACAACGAAGATGAGGAAGAACATTTGTTTACATAATGCATCATTTGCATTTATTATTTTCAGTCTGTGGATGTTTTACATACATGTAGTAGAAGCTCCCCACAGGAGAGACTAAACTATGGTCCTAATGTAAAACTCTTTCTGTCCTCTGCTAGTGTTGGATCGCATCAACAAGGAGCTGGCAGGTCGTCAGGGAGAAAACAGCGACTTGGCCAAAGCTATCAGAGACCGCCTGACCCGCTTCCACTCTGAGATGATGGATCTCCGAGACGCTCTGAACGAAGCCGTGAACAACACCGCCAGGGCCGCAGAGATCAACAACGTCAATGAGAAAACCCTGGAGGACAACCAGGTGAGCAGGGGAACCACCACCAACAACAACAACAACAACAACACCACGAACACCAACAACAACAACAGCACTACCAACAACAACACCACGAACACCAACAACACACCAACAACGACACTACCAACAACACCAACAACACCACCACGAACAACAACAACAACACCACGAACACCAACAATATCAACAACACTACCAACAACAACAACAACACCACGAACACCAACAACAACAACAACAACAACACCGCCACCACCAACAACAACAACAACACCGCCACCAACAACAACAACAACAACACTACCAACAACAACCCCCACGAACACCAACAACACCAACAACAACACTACCAACAACAACAACAACAACAACAACATGAACACCAACAACAACAGCAACAACAACAACAACACTACCAACAACAACAACAACAACACAAACACCAACAACAACAGCAACAACAACACTACCAACAACACCAACAACACCACCACGAACAACAACAGCAGCAGCGGTGAGGACGGAGATGAGAAGTGATGCTGACTCTCTCTCTCTCTCTCTCAGAGGAGGATAGAGGGCCTGCTGGCGAAGCAGAAGGAGGTCAACGAGCGGCTGCACATGGCTGAAGATGATGTCGCGCAGGTCAACGATGTGCTGTCCATGCTGCACGACTCCAAAGAGGTCAGAACGAAACAAAGACAGTCTGCTGTTCAGACGGATAGTATACAGTAGATCTACTGAGCAGCTTCACACCTGCAGACTACAGAAACTCACTCCACTAATGTTAGATACTCGCTGGCTTTTCTGAGTCTTATTTAAGTTGAGCAATGTTGGTTTTGTTTGATCATTTTAAACAATCATGTACGAGTGTCATTTTGTCAATCACCGTCCTTTTTAATTTTGAATTTACCAGAGGATTTCCTGAAGACATTTACTTATCCTCATATATGTTTTGAGAATTATACATCACAACAAAATCATGTGATTATAGGAAAGAAACAAACAAGCTAGTATAGGATGTATACTGTGTACAGCAGGGGGGGCAGTTATTGTTCCTGGGGGCCACATGAGAAACTCAGACTGTTGGCGGGGGCCAAACAATTCAGATGTAACCTCCATTTTATCACTATAGGAAACATACTGGGCACTTCTTGTTCAGCATTTATTCTACTGAAAATCCCTCCAGACAGCAGATTATTAATGAAATGACATTGAGGCATCTTTGAACCGTACAGGACTGTTTAGGGTAGTAATGTTTCCATTAACTAAACTTAACATTTAACTTAACATTAACACATTTATCTTAACATTAACCCTTCCATCTCCTCCTGTGGTTCCTCTCTGCTTTAGTATCTCAGCCAGCAGACCCTCGGCTGTCCTCTCCTTCTCATCTCCAGACAGCTTTCTGGA
>CAMQGK010000487.1:140000-195000 GCA_947000775.1 Pterois miles | reverse complement strand
TCGCATGCAGCGCTTTGAACAGGAAGTGAAGCTGCTGTCACACAACGGAATACTGCTGCTGCTGCAGAAGGGGGTAAACGCTCATTCATTCACTCACTCATTCACTCATTCACATTTATTCATTCATTCACTCATTCATTCATTCACATTTATTCATTCATTCACATTCACTCATTCATTCATTCACATTTATTCATTCATTCATATTTATTCATTCATTCACTCATTCATTCACTTTCACCTCATTAACTTCATCTTCTAATATTAACTGCTGACACTAACAACGTTTTCATCATTTGTACTGAGCTCTAAAACTGAACCTGATCGACTCTGAAAGACAGTTAAAGTTGCTCTCAGAGGGTTAAAGTCGCTGTTAAAGTTGCTTTCAGAGGGTTAAAGTCACTCTCAGAGGGTTAAAGTTGCTCTCAGAGGGTTAAAGTTGATCTCAGAGGGTTAAAGTTGATCTCAGAGGGTTAAAGTTGCTCTCAGAGGGTTAAAGTTGCTCTCAGAGGGTTAAAGTCGCTGTTAAAGTTGCTCTCAGACAGTTAAAGTTGCTCTCAGAGGGTTAAAGTTTATCTCAGAGGGTTAAAGTTGATCTCAGAGGGTTAAAGTTGCTCTCAGACAGTTAAAGTTGCTCTCAGACAGTTAAAGTTGCTCTCAGACAGTTAAAGTTGCTCTCAGAGGGTTAAAGTTGATCTCAGAGGGTTAAAGTCGCTCTCAGAGGGTTAAAGATTGATCTCAGAGGGTTAAATTGCTCTCGGGGGTGCCCAGAAGAAAGCTCTCAGGGGAAAGCCTGTTAAATCCCAGGGTTAAAGTCGCTCTTCCGGGAAAAAAATTCCTTTTCCCGGAATTTCTTAAAATATTTTAAAATTTTATTTTTTTTTTTTTTTTTTTTTTTTTTGTTTTTTTGGGTGGTGTGGGGTTCGGGGGTCTTTTTCTCTTTCTTTTTCCCCCTCCCCCCCCCCCCCCCCCCCCCCCCCCCCCCCCCCCTGTAATTTTGTGGGTTTCCTCCCGATGTGATGTTGTCCTCTCGGGTGGCCTCCGTGGCCCGGGGTTAAAGTGCTCCAGAGGAAGCCAGAGTCCTTTTCCTTTTAAAGTTGCTCTCAGAGGGTAAAGTTGCCTCAGAGGTTAAAGTTCTTTAAAGTGCCCAGGGGAAAGTTGCCCAGAGAGAAATTGCTCTCAGAGGGTAAAGTTCTCCAGGAAAGGCCCAGAGAAAGCCGAAGTCCCAAGTAAATCCTCTCAGAGGGTTAAAGTTGCTCAAGGTTAAAGTTCTCGGCCGGGGAAGCCCAGAGAGTTAAAGTGCCCAGGGTAAAGCACAAATTGCCCAGAGGGAAATTGACCAGAGGGAAATTGCCCAGACATAAAGCCCAGAGGGAAAGCACTGTTAAAGTTGCTCTCAGAGGGTTAAAGTCGCTCTCAGAGGGTTAAAGTTGCTCTCATACAGTTAAAGTTGCTCTCAGAGGGTTAAAGTTGCTCTCAGAGAGTTAAAGTTGCTCTCAGAGGGTTAAAGTTGCTCTCAGAGAGTTAAAGTTGCTCTCAGAGGGTTAAAGTCGCTGAAATTCTCTCAGAGGGTTAAAGTCGCTGTTAATTCTTTCAAGGCAAAGTCGCGTAAATTGCTCTCAGAGGTTAAATTGCTGAAGTCCTCAAGCAAAGTCTTAAAGTTCTCTCAAGGTTAAAGTTGCTCTCAGAGAGTTAAAGTTGCTCTCAGAGGGTTAAAGTTGCTCTCAGAGGGTTAAAGTTGCTCTCAGACAGTTAAAGTTGCTCTCATACAGTTAAAGTTGCTCTCAGAGGGTTAAAGTTGCTCTCAGACAGTTAAAGTTGCTCTCAAAGGGTTAAAGTTGATCTCAGAGGGTTAAAGTTGCTCTCAGAGGGTTAAAGTCGCTGTTAAAGTTGCTCTCAGAGGGTTAAAGTCGCTGTTAAAGTTGCTTTCAGAGGGTCAGAGGGTTAAAGTTGCTCCAAAGTTAAAGTTGCTCTCAGAGGGTTAAAGTCGCTGTTAAAGTTGCTCTCAGAGGGTTAAAGTCGCTGTTAAAGTTGCTCTCAGAGGGTTAAAGTTGCTCTCAGAGGGTCAAAGTCGCTGTTAAAGTTGCTCTCAGAGGGTTAAAGTCGCTTTAAAGTTCTCTCAGAGGGTTAAAGTTGCTCTCAGAGGGTCAAAGTTTTAAACGTTGTCACAGATCATGAATTTGAATCATAAAACCAGTTGCTGGTCCCGCTCTAATAAAGGAATATCTTATCTTATCTTAAGGGATCCTCATCGAGGTCTTTTGGCTGCTAGTTATCAGCTTTATTAACCCTAACCTGTCTGGGTCTGTCCTCCCTCAGAGTCAGTTCCTGTGTCTGGCGGTGCTTCAGGGCCGCCTGAAGGTTTTCTATGACTTCTCTGGTGATCTGGTGGAGCTCTCGCCCAAAGAGCCTTCGTCTGATTTCCTGAAGATCAGCGACGCCGACCCCAAAGCTGTAAGTCTGACGTGATCACGATCGTGTCTTTGTCCTCACATCATATCGCTGGAGAAGGACTGGGAATAAAATAACGTACCGTGTCCTGTTCTTGGTGATTACTGCCACTGAGTACTGAAGTTTTCTAACGTTGACGTGTTGTTTTTAACTGCGTAGCTGGAGATCATCATCCTGCGTTCCACCCCGAACCGCGTCGTGGTGAGGAACAACCGGGTCGGCCTCTTCACCCACCAGTTCTCAGAGAGCATCCCTCCCTTCAGCGGCAGCTACTACCTGGGAGGAGTACCAGAGCACAAGATGCCTGGGATGTGAGTGAACTCACGTCATGATGTCATATTCATGTTCCCTACAGGACCAATTATAACAACCTGTTCTTCTGCCCCTGATCGGCACAAGAAATACAGCGTTGGGTTTTAAAAGAAACTGGAGCGTCGACCCTCCAGCCACTTTTACTTCCTGTTTTCAGGTTAACATTCTTTCTCAAACAGATAATCGGGGTGTGGTTAATAGGCAGCATCATCATAATCATCAGTATCATCATTTATATGAATTTCCTCTTTATCACTAATGAGACCACAATTATCTCAACACACTGACACTCTCTCTCTCCCTCTCTCTCCCTCTCTCTCTCTCTCTCTCTCTCTCTCTCTCTCTCTCTCTCTCTCTCTCTCTCTCTCTCTCTCTCTCTCTCTCTCTCTCTCTCTCTCTCTCTCTCTCTCTCTCTCTCCCTCTCTCTCTCTCTCCCTCTCTCTCTCTCTCTCTCTCTCTCTCTCTCTCTCTCTCTCTCTCTCTCTAACTGGCGGCCATCTGGCTGTTGCTGCACTGCTAACTAGCCAATTACAGCTAACTAGCTAACTACACCTAACTAGCTAATTACAGCTAACTAATTAACTAGAAAGACAAATCAGTTTGCTGACTCAAACGATGATGAGTGAGCCTGATGAGTGTGGCTAATCAGCGCACAATATTGGAATAATATTGGAAACAAAGTTGAGTGAATGAAGATTTGTGTGTATGTAGATGACTCTGTTATCTATGCTACCAATGCTATCAATGCTACTGTTTCCACTGGAGGGGAGCTGTATGTTTGTTAAAGATGTGTCTGTTGGGATGTTTCATTGTGTCTCTGTCTCTTTCAGGCTGAAGTCTCTGTTCCCGAAGCAGGGCTCTCTGAAGGGCTGTTTCAGGAACGTTAAGGCCCAAAACTCTCACATCGACCTGAAGAGGATGACGAGCTCCGGAGTCAGTTTTGGCTGCGACAGCGACCTGCTGGTGAGAAAACACAGTCCACCATTCAGCTCATATTAAGAGGCGCTAATGCAGTTTCTTTCCATGGCATCAAATTGTATATTTGGAGGTACACATATCCACAGCTGGCATTTAGGGTTTCTGTTCTAAACAATCTGTTTAAAACTGGCAAATTTCACAATAAAGGAAAATTCCTAAACTTGTAAAAACAGTGCAAATCATAAAATATTTCCAAAGGACGTTCTTGTAATCCTACAACCAGAATAATCACATGCATGAAAACTTCAAGAAAGTTTTAAAAATGTCAGAATCTCAAAATGTGGAGAGTACTTCCTTTAATTCTGCCTTTAGAAAACGTACATACACACACACATACACACACATACACACATACATACATAGATGCTATAACAGCTGTGTGTGTGTGTGTGTGTGTGTGTGTGTGTGTGTGTGTGTGTGTGTGTGTGTGTGTGTGTTTTGATGCAGGTGGCTCGTGAGGCTCATTTCTCCGGTCAGAGCTACCTGGACTTGGCTCTGACCAACATTCCCAGCCTCAGGAACAACTTCTACGCCAGCTTCAGCTTCAGGACAGAGCAGAAGGAGGGACTCATGTTCTACCACCACGATCAGGTCGGACGAACCTCCCCCTCCTCCTGTTGCCTCTCTCTTTTCTGTCCTCCATGAGGTTTGTTCCTCCTCCCGCTCTGGACTGTCTTCTTCTTGGATGTTAAACTGTGTTGTGTGTGTGCAGGACGGAGTGTGTCAGGTGTTTCTGCATGAGGGCCACGTCGTGGTGAGAGCTGGAAACAGCGAGATCAAGACACTGAAGACGTACAACGATGACAACAGCCACTACATCGCTATCTACAACAACATCAACGGGTAGGAGGACATGAAGCTCTCAGCTGTGTGTCAACATCAAACTCTGGTACAGATCTAGTTGTAAAGGACCAGCATGCACCTCTCAAACTGTGTGACTGCTCGCCGTCCTCCAGGATGCGTCTGTACATGGACGACGTGCTGGAGAAAGCAAAGGAGGGCGTTCGGCTGGACAGCAGGGGGCGTGGAGGTGTGACGTCCACCCAGGGGAGCACCTTCCTGGGAGGAATGCCCAACCAGAGCCTCACCAACCTCACTGGATGCATCAGCAACGTTTTCATCAGGAGGTGAGACGAGAACCAGAGCTCAGTCTGAAAACTCTGATTCAGCCTCGTCGAAAGACACCAGAACGAGAACTCACTTTCACTCACTTTTCAAAAGCAGGAGAAGGTTTCTAACTCCAGTTTGTCCTCCAAAAATAGTGTTATGGCCAATTGTGATCTGATTTTGTTGATTTAAAAAATATGCATTTGAATTATTACAAAAATTACATAATTTAAAAAAATGTTATGACAATATATTATTATTATTATTTTATATTTTTTTAACTGCAGTTTTAATCTTCATTCCTACATTTAAGCAATTTTTTGTAATAACATTTTATTGATTTTAAAGATTGCATTATTTCAAACTATATATTTAAGAATAACCAATAAAAAATCAGAATGATTACCCCCCTCCCAAGAAAATTAAAACTATCATAAAACAATACTTCTAGTATAGAGTATAATTCTAGAGTATACAGTTTTTAATCCCCATTCCTACATTTAAACTTTTTTTGTTAAACAAATTTTATTGATTTTAAAGATAGGCATTTAAAATTATTTTAAAAAATACCTAATTTAGAACAAAAATATTTTTAAAATGATGATTATTATTTAAAAATAATCCTGTTCAAAAATTAATGAAAAAATAATAATAAATAGCATGTTTAATTACAGACTAAATGGACTAAAACCAACAATGAATTGGTGGGATTTATAGATGTATAATGTCTCCCAGCAGCCCAAAGCCACATCCTAAAGTTATTAAGATAAGATAAGATATTCCTTTATTGGTCCCACAGTGGAGAAATTCACACGTTACAGCAGTATTACTTTAGTATTACTGTTACTGTCAACAACAGCCAGGGAAAAATATATAAATAAATATTCAAGATCTTTTTGAATTAAATGTACGACTTTTTAAAACCTTCAAAAGCTTTTAGTTGAGGCATCTGGTCATTTTGTCCAAGCAGATCAGTACAGAAGGAGTTTAGAGGACATGATGTATTCATATATTATATTATATCTGCTGTTTAGTATATTTGATGTTTAAAATGATTTTTATTATTGTGTAATGCATAAATGACAAGACACCATTATTTATAAAAAGAGACCAGAAACCAGAGAGGCAACAGAAATTACAAATAATACTAAACAAATAAGCCGTTCACAGCCGTTCATTTAAAAGTCATCATAATAAGGACAAAACACAAGAAACTTCCATTTATTCTCAGCTTCTCCTAATTTGTTTAATTCACACAACTTGTTGTTTTCAGGATTCCTGATCTGAAAAACTGATAAACAGCTTTTACTCTTTGATACGTTTGTTAGTTTACATCACTGCTATAATTATGCTCGATTTGAATATATGTTTGTAATTTGTTTTTTATAAGGTATTTTTACCATTTTTTTTAAAATGTTCTTCTAATTGTGTTCATGCTGTGTACGATTACTATACCTGTATTTATTGTAATTCAGCTTCCTCTAACGTGTGTCTCTGGTCGTCAGGGAAACGGGTTCTCAGATGGTTCTGAACCTGCTGAAAGCAAAAGAAAATGTCAACGTTCCTCTGGACTGCCCCGCTGCCAAAAAACCTCAGCAGATCGTCGCCATGACGCCCAAACACAGCCACAAACCCAAGGTACACACACACACACACACACACACACACACAAACACAAATAAAATGTGTAGAGACATACGGGACACATAAACCACACTTCTCTCATATTTCACCAGATTTATGACAAATTTTCACACTTTTTTCATTTTCGTTATCTGTTTGTGGAACTGAACAGTGTGTGTAATCCCTCCTGTTTCCACCCGGATGAAAATACAGTTACACCAACTCTGTTTCCCGGTGGAGGAGAGCAGTCTACGCTCGTAACGCAGTGCAGTTTGAGCTCATGTTTAAGCTGCGTTCGCCACAGCGAGCAGCGCCTGAAGTTGAGCTGTGCTTGGCGCAGCGCAAATCGTTGGAAATAACAGGCGGTGCTGTTGTTGTGTTGTGTCTAAACCAGAGGTGTCGAACCCAGTTTGATCCCCGACCACAGCAGCACCAGGGTTCCCCTCAGAGGGCCGGCTGTAATTATAAGACTATATAAATATATCTACTCTTGATCATATGACAAAATTGCCTCTGTATTTGATTATTATTGGTTTTATTAATAATCTATTTAATAAATAGCTCTGAAAGCAGAAGTCAAGGTAAAAATAATTGCAAATATTGTACAATTTATTTAAAAAATTAGTTCAGTAACAAAAACACATGCTTGTTCATCAATATATCTGCATGTAGACACAAAAATACTGTATGTGGACACACACTCACATTTCTATGTGTTATTATAACATAAATCCATGAATTGATGAGATTAGAAACCCTCATTATTACTCATCCATCAGAGATCAAAATCATCCTCTAGTGATTAATAAAGGTCTTTTTTGATATTGAGACGCTTCGGTGTGTGTAACAAAGTGGAGATGCATTGTGGGACATGTAGTTTAAGGACACCGTACTTCTGTAAAGCAGCATAGAATTGTATGATAAGCATCATATATTCTTTGAAGCCCTCGTCTTGAGTTTGACACAAGGTCTAAAAGGACTGTCCATTAGTGGGAGAAGCTTGTCTCCTGCACTCATCCTCAGCTGGTCTTCTGACCGTCCACCCCCATCTCACACCTCAGCACCCATGGGTGCTAGGACATTCAGCTGCACTGCTCCCAGGCATCCAACAGTCTGACACTTTTACAGCATTCAGATCCCGTCTGAAGACCCACCTGTTCAAAGTGTCCTGTCCTCTGTCGTGTCCCTCATCCTGTGTCCTCCCCTCAACACTGTTACTGCTTTAGTTCCTCAGACGTCTCTGAATGTCTGTTATCTTCATCATGTCTGACTGTTTTTATCTCTTCCAGGATTATTTTATCTTTGTAAGGTGTCCTTGGTTGTCCTTAAAGATCCCACCAAATAAAATGTATTATTATTATTTTTATTTTTATTTTTATTTTATTTTATTTTATTTTTATTTTTATTTTTATTTTTATTTTTATTTTTATTTTATTTTATTTTATTTTTATTTTTATTTTTATTTTTATTATTAGAAAGAGAGAAGAGGAAAGAGAAAGAAATACTTTAGCAGGAGCAAACATATCAGTAAATAAAAACTGATGAATATTAGTTGATTCAAGTTAGTCAGAGATTCACACACCAAGTTCACACCAGAGAGGGGAATTATTCAGTTTTCTTTCCTGAGAGTTAAAAGTTTAACATAAAATGCTGTAGTGGGGGGAACTTATTTTTTTACTATTTTAAAGTCACCAGAATGCAGGAAACAATCCTCCTTTTTTAAGGTGTCAGTATTGGCGAGTACGTTGAATCAGACCTCTGTGTCCAGTAATGAACATTATATAAAAAATACTGTCTGTCTGTCAGGGAAAGCACAAGAAGCCGTCGGGGTCTCGGAGCCGTAACACCAGGGAGTCGTGTCGCGGCGAGCTGCCGGACCAGGAGGCCGGAGCGACGCACTTCAGCGGCGCCGCACACAGCTACCAGAGATACGACGCCCTGCCCAGCCTCAGCTCAGTGTGAGGGCCGACACTCAGATCCCACCCTGCTGGGGAAACAAGCGGAAAACTATTTGTTATAGATTATGTGTATTTTGCTTTCTTTTTAAAAATACTGAATATTTTTAGCCATAATATCTTTTGAGTTCTTGCCAGAACAGTAACATAAATTAATTTTGAACAAGGCAGAAGTGGGCATGGCTGCTGAAGGTTTAACCCTTTTGGTACTAATGGAATTATTATTAATCCCCTCCGGGGATTAATAAAGGTTCATCTTATCTTATCTTATCTTATCTTAATTAATCTACTGAGCACAGTCTAGCTTGTTATTAGCTCAGGATAAAGTCAGCAGATGAGAAATAAGGTCTGTGTTGTTGATGCTCTGCTGGTTTTAACCATTTCATTACAGGAAATGTTTTTGTTTTTGGATGTTGTGAGAAGTTGAGATGTTGAGATGTCTCTCTGTCTCTCGGCAGGCCTCACATCTCCATGGCGGTGAGGGTCAACTCCTCCGATGGTTTGGTGCTGTACGCGGCCGGTGGGCAGCGCGGCGCCGCCGTGATGTCACTCAGCGTGTCAGACGGCCACCTGCTGCTTTTGTTGGACGGAGGAAAGAGGAAGATCAGCCTGCGCAGCCGCAAGAAGTACAACGACGACCGGTGGCACACGGTGAGGTCGCACGCCAGTGTCACGCCGCTGGATTTCCCGCCCAGAAAGAGCGGGTGTCCTGAGTCTGATTCACCTGAATATCTCACCTGCTCTGCCTCTGTCTTCATGTCACGTCAGGTGTTTATAAAGCGGGAAGGAGAGAAGATCAGTCTGATCGTGGACGGTATCAGCGCTCAGTCGAAGAGAATCCACGGAGGAGACCGGACTCGCCTCGCCGGGCCTTTATACGTCGGAGGAGTCCCGCCGTCACTGACGGTAAAACATCCAGACTGCAGACTACACACTCGAGAGTCAGCGACAGCTGGTTAGCCTCTATGGTTAGCCTCTATAGTTAGCCTCTATGGTTAGCCTCTATAGTTAGCCTCTATGGTTAGCCTCTATAGTTAGCCTCTATGGTTAGCCTCTATGGTTAGCCTCTATAGTTAGCCTCTGTGGTAAGCCTCTATGGTTAGCCTCTGTGGTTAGTCTCTATAATTAGCCTCTGTGGTTAGCCTCTATGGTTAGCCTCTATAGTTAGCCTCTATGGTTAGCCTCTATAGTTAGCCTCTATGGTTAGCCTCTATAGTTAGCCTCTATGGTTAGCCTCTATGGTTAGCCTCTATGGTTAGCCTCTGTGGTTAGCCTCTATAGTTAGCCTCTGTGGTTAGCCTCTGTGGTTAGTCTCTATGGTTAGCCACTATAGTTAGCCTCTGTGGTTAGCCTCTATGGTTAGCCTCTGTGGTTATTCTCTATAGTTAGTCTCGATGGTTAGCCTCTATAGTTAGCGTCTATGGTTAGCCTCTATAGTTAGCCTCTGTGGTTAGCCTCTATGGTTAGCCTCTGTGGTTAGTCTCTATAGTTAGCCTCTATGGTTAGCCTCTGTCGTTAGTCTCTATGGTTAGCCACTATAGTTAGCCTCTGTGGTTAGCCTCTGTGGTTAGTCTTTATGGTTAGCCACTATAGTTAGCCTCTGTGGTTAGCCTCTATGGTTAGCCACTATAGTTAGCCTCTGTGGTTAGCCTCTGTGGTTCGTCTCTATGGTTAGCCTTTGTGGTTAGCCTCTATGGTTAGCCTCTATGGTTAGCCTCTATGGTTAGCCTTTGTGGTTAGCCTCTATGGTTAGTCTCTATGGTTAGCCTCTATGGTTAGCCACTATAGTTAGCCTCTGTGGTTAGCCTCTGTGGTTCGTCTCTATTCTTAGTCTCTATGGTTAGCCTCTATGGTTAGCCTCTATGGTTAGCCTCTATGGTTAGCCTCTATGCTTAGTCTCTATGGTTAGTCTCTATGGTTAGTCTCTATGGTTAGCCTCTATGCTTAGTCTCTATGGTTAGCCTCTGTGGTTAGCCTCTATGGTTAGCCTCTATGGTTAGCCTCTATGCTTAGCCTCTATGGTTAGCCTCTATGGTTAGCCTCTATGGTTAGTCTCTATGGTTAGCCTCTATGGTTAGCCTCTATGGTTAGTCTCTATGGTTAGCCTCTATGGTTAGCCTCTATGGTTAGCCTCTGTGGTTAGCCTCTATGCTTAGCCTCTATGGTTAGCCTCTATGGTTAGCCTCTGTGGTTAGCCTCTATGGTTAGCCTTTGTGGTTAGCCTCTATGGTTAGCCTCTGTGGTTAGCCTCTGTGGTTAGTCTCTATGGGACTAACTGTCTCACCTCAACTTCTGTTACCTCACCGGAAGTTACACCTATAGTCATTTCTACAGTATGAGAATAAGGAGGACACAAGGACAATTAAAGACAAAATTACAAGGCAACATCTGAATGTGAAATACTGTTAACTCACTCTGACAAGCAGCTTCATCCACACATCTCTTCTCTTCTTCATGTGTTGTAGTAATAACTGTAATCTGTCCGTGTTGTCCTAAACTTCAGGTTCCCGGCTCCGGTGGTTTCGTCGGCTGTATCAGGGACCTGACGCTGAACGAAGCCCCGGCAGGAAGCCCCGCTCACAGCCAGGGGACGGTGCCCTGCTTCCAGAGTCCTCTCCAACCCGGAGCCTATTTCTCTGGCCAGGGAGGACACATCGCAATAGGTGATCATCATCACTCTTCTTCTGTGGTTTTTAATCCACTTCCGTCATGATGCATAGTCTTGTTTGAGTCCTGCTGTATCCTGACTGAAGGCTCTGTCCCTGCAGATGAGTCCTTAGTTCTGGGTCGGGATCTGGAAATCCAGCTGGAGGTTCGGCCCGTCTCGGACTCTGGGCTGCTGTTGCATGCTGGGACATCACCTGACCAACACTTGAGTTTGGTCCTGAGCCAGGGAGAGGTGAGAGGTTTTAACAAACGGAGACGTTTTTATTGAACAGTAAAAGAAATACAAGAAAAAGAAAGCAGAAATAATAATTAGTTTTGTTGTGTAGGTGACCGTTTTATTTCACGGTGGCAAAGGTGAAATCTCTACCTCCTTCACACCTGAAGAACCTCTGTGTAACGGACACTGGCACACCATCACAGGTGAGTTCACATCACGTTGTTCTTTGTCAGTGTTGTTATTTATCAGCGTTGTTATTTATCAGCATTATTATTCGTCAGCATTATTATTCGTCAGCATTATTATTTGTCAGTATTATTATTTGTCAGTGTTGTTATTTGTCAGTATTGTTATTTATCAGTGTTGTTATTCGTCAGCGTTATTATTTGTCGGTATTATTATTTGTCAGTGTTGTTATTTGTCAGTATTATTATTTGTCAGTGTTGTTATTCGTCAGCGTTATTATTTGTCAGTATTATTATTTGTCAGTGTTGTTATTTGTCAGTATTATTATTTGTCAGTATTATTATTTGTCAGTGTTGTTATTTGTCGGTATTATTATTTGTCAGTGTTGTTATTTATCAGTGTTGTTATTCGTCAGCGTTATTATTTGTCAGTGTTATTATTTGTCAGTGTTGTTATTTGTCAGTATTATTATTTGTCAGTATTGTTATTTATCAGCGCTGTGGCCTCGCTGTAACACCGAGATGATGGCGTTGTGTCGTCTGTTTGTCTGTCAGTGGTGAAGAAGAACAACGTCCTGCAGCTCCATGTCGATGCAGCCAGCGAGCACAGCGTCGGCCCCAAACAGAGCCGCTCAGCGGGGGCCAAAGAGACCGTTTACCTCGGAGGGGCACCCGGTGAGTACTCCAACACAACTTTTTATTTTATAGACTTATTTATTTGAGTAATGACAAAATCATGTTCTTAATGCCGTAGGTAAAAAAATAATTAATAAAATCTAAAAATAAAATTGTATATAATATAATAACTAATAGTTGAAGTTGCAAATTTACAAGAAAAACTCACAAATTTCTGAGAAAAATAACTGCCGTCAGCTGCCGTCTGAATTTCGTTACTCCTGAAGTAGAAGTATATGGAGAGGTTGGCCGAAGGTCCTGACAGATACATACACACATTTTCTTTCATCTTCGTTCTGTTAACAGTAAACAAGTTTGCTAGTTATCAGATAATGCTAAGCTAATGCTGCTTGGTGACACTGGGCTCCTTTTTTTTTCGACTGGATCATTTTTATAAATCTAGTGTACTCTTGCACTTTTCTCAAGATTGAAAAATTGTATTTGTATAAATAAAATAAAAACTTCATTCGTTTGTTACATGTTTTACAAAGTTAGGAAAGTGATGTTTAAATGCAGCCTGATGTTGTTGTAACTCATAACAGAATGAAACCACACGGTGGGGCTACAGCTCCTTCATTCAACACCAGGTCTCTATCAGTATCTGGACTTAAAAGTCGGATCGCTGGATCTCGAGTTCTAATACTACGTATGTTCAGTTGGTCTCTTGTATTCATGCAGTAGTTCCAGGTTTGTTGACACCAGTGGGTGCTGTGATTGGCTGGTGAATCAGCTGGTTCGTTACTCATCTCTTCCTGTTTAACACGCTCTTCATCTCGCCGTCCACCAGATGGCGTCACAGTTCCCGGTCTACCCGCCGGCCTGCCGGTCTTCCACGGCTGCATCCGCCACGCAACGATCAACCGCCGACCCGCCATGTTGTCCAAACCGCTCGCCGTGCACGGAGCCGTGGGGACGCAGGGCTGTCCACACATGTAAACCCAACACACAGTCTTATCCTCACATTCCCCAACTACAAATTACTGGTGGTGGGCGTCATATTACTGTAGCTAATTTAAAATATATATATTAATATTTATTTTCTATTTTCAGAAAAATATATATTTTATATTTCACAGTTTGTCGTTGTAATATTACTGGTTTGTTTTTGTGCTACAGGGTGCTATAACAACAGTCTGTACAT
Source organism: Pterois miles (assembly GCA_947000775.1). NCBI lineage: Eukaryota > Metazoa > Chordata > Actinopteri > Perciformes > Scorpaenidae > Pterois > Pterois miles. Next base: position 181,689 of record CAMQGK010000487.1, on the reverse strand, counting down.
GGAGATGCACTGATACATGGGACTACTGCAAGACATCAGATACTCTAAAACCAGAACACTCAAATGTGTAAATAAGGCTGATTCATGGTAAAAAAACAAATTATGTCAATCATCCAAGAACCTGAACGTGAATTATATGTTCAGGTAAATGATGTGTGCAGCTGTGCGAGGTGCATCTCTAGCAGAGGATGTTAATACCTACTGAGTCGGTACACTGTGAACACTGTAATGTATGAGCAACGTCCTCAGGCAGCGCTGACGGGTAACGCTACCTGTAACTGGGACTGGACCACTGGGAATATCAGAATTAATTAAGTCTCAGTGACACAACCATGGATAGATTAAAGATCTAACACAGAGAAAGTGAGATAAGAGCAGTTCACACACTGCTTGTGTGGCCTTTATGTTCTTTTAACTTCTCCATTTAAGGGTAACTTTGGTATTTTTCCACCCAAGAAGTCACTAAACAGGCTGTAATGTAGTCGCTCGGGGAAACGCCTCTCCGTCAATATACATCCACTAACAGGTCTCATATTGTTATAATTGTATAATAATGTGAGCCCATCAATGGTTAAAAACAATCACTTTTATTGGATGTACAATGATGGCGAGGACTGAAGGATTTCATTACAGCCTGTTCAGTGGTTGCAGTGTTGATACCGAACCAACTTCATGACAACTAAGACACAAAAACATGATGGTGGTTGACCCTTTAGGAGCAGCCATCACTTAGGTAGAAGTCCAATATCTCCTCCTCATCACACAGTCTCCAATGAGTCACTGAAGTTTGAGTCATAACATAGCTAAGCTAGTTAGCTAGCTAGTGTTGGTGACTGGAACATAGCTTAGTTAGCTACCTAGCTAGAGTCATGACCTGGAACCTGATAGCTAGGTAAGCTAGCTAGCTAGTGTGCTGACGTACAGTATACTGAGCGAGGTGAGAGATGTTAGAAGTTAGCTAAGCAGTTTCAGACAAAACTAAATCATATTACAATAAACTGAGACTTAATTGACTTGAAAATGATCTTTTAAATTGACAAACATCATCTGTGATTCATGGAGCAATTCAAACGGGATGAAAAAATTAACTGTCTCTCTCCGTTGACTGCCGTTCTTATTTTTCCTGAAATAACGTCCACAGGAAGGGGCGGGACTTCAGCTCTTTATATATCCAACTTGGGCATTTGTCAAACCCAGATTAAATGAATATAATGCTGTCGCAGTATTTGAAACCATCACAGGTGGTCGGCGTGGGGTGAAGCGTCTCACCTGTCGGCTCCGTCCAGGTTCAGGCAGCGTTTCCCGTCTCTACTCCGTCATAAATGTTAACGTGTACCAAACATGAGTGTAATATAACCACTGTTTTAAAATGATGTCACAGAAAGAATAAGCTGCCCCCCCCACTCCCAGCCCCCCATGTGTTGTAAATGTATTTTTAAATAAAGTTTTTTTAAATACAAACTGTACTCTGCTGTGTTTATTTCCCATCTGCAAAACAGACACCAAAGTTGTTTTTGTTTGCAAATGATTTTTTTTATTATCAAGAGTGAATCAAAAAAGTCTGAACTGTCTAACAGAAGGAAAACAAAATCAAATTTCAGGCTCAACCACCCCCCCACCATTAGTTTCTCCTCCTTTCAGAGTAAAAGCAATGGAACAAAACAGAGCCGTTGTTAAAGACCGTTAACAGTTTAACATGGTGAAAACTGGCCCGACGTTCACGTGTATCGGCTCTGCTAAACTGTGCTGTTCATCCTGAGGACAGCAGAGTGTTGCCTTTGGTATAGATACAAACGTGTAAGACGACATTAAAAGAGAGGTGGATGAGGAAAAGAAAAGAGGAGGAAAAAGGAATCGCAGACTTTACTGAGGCTTGGTAGAGTTGAGCTCTAATCCAGACTCATGTCCTCATCGTCCTCTTTCTTGTCTTTGGGGTCTCCTTTACCGCCCTGCATGGCTTTGGCAAACGCCTCCACATCTGACAGCGAGACAAAATACATAAATATATATTTACTTATTCATAAATAACCAAAGAAATAGGTGGAAAAGTAGAGAAAATGTTATTATGTACAGCGGGCCGGTCATTGTGTAATAAGGTTCTTGTGAGTCAAATTCCCGGTAAGTATACTTGTTAAATAAAACTGATTCTGATCCATTTATTGCGATTAAAGCAAAATCTCTTTATTCTGGTTCGCCTCAAGTAGCGCTGGAGGTGTCGGCCATCGAGACGCAGTTCCTGGAGAAGGCGGTCAAAGTCTCTACATACAAAGAAATGTGTTCCAACTTGAAATATTTCAAGACTATCACAAAATTTGTGTGATGCTGGTGTGAAAGCCTATATGATGTGGTGTTGATGGAGCAGCTACAATGTTAGCATAGCCCCGATCAGGCCAATCTTCATTCAGAAAACAAGCAATTAAAATCAAATTCCTTGTATGTATATATGTATTTGGTAAAGAAAACTGATCATTAATTGCAGTGAAATCACAGCAAAGTAGCCTCAAGTAGCGCTGGAAGTTTCTGCCATCTAGACGCAGTTCCTGGCGAAGATGGTTAAAGTCGGCGAGCTGTGATGTGACCGGATGATGTTATGAACCAGACATGGCGGTGTTTGGTTTTCTGACGGTACAAAGCAGCAGCCGTAGTAGTTAGTGTATTGATAACGCAAAGAAAAGAAATGGAGGTAAACCCCTCCTCCTCTCCGGCGCAAATAACCCCAACGCATCGATCAAATCCGCATCACGTTTGGTGTGAACGCAGCATGATCCACACGATGGCATTAATTAAATCCATTTCCGAGTCTGTCTGGGTTTGCGTGTCTCACCTCCTCGGTTGGCAGCGTCCACGGCTTCTGCCGGCAGACCAAACTGACTCATGAGAGGGCCGAGCTGCCCGGAGGCCAAGGCGCTGCTGAACATGCTCATCGACTGAAAGGAGGAAGCACAGTCAGGGGTCAGGGGTCAGGGGTCAGGGGTCAACACTGTGGGAGTTCGATCTGCTTCCAGCCTAATTCAATGAACTGTTGTTAGAAATGTCCTCACGCTCTCCCACACAGTTAATGAAAATCAGCTGCACTCAGCCAATCAGGAGCTTGTGAACAAACCTTACTGAGCTAATCAGGTATTGTTCTTACTGTTTTTATTCACTAAATGTGTTCAGTAAAATCTTCTCTCTCCCTCTTTCCTGCAGAGCATCAACATATTGATCACCTCCACCAGCCATCGTTTGATTTTTGTATTGATGTGTCTACTGTGTTCGTCGGTTACCTGTTGGAACTGAGGCGAGTTGATGGTGTTCTGGATCTCCTCGGCGCTTTGCAGTAAACTCTCTCCGCTGGGGAGGAAGGGGAGGAGCCTCTGCTGGACCTCAGCGTTGGTCAGGATGGGCGCCATCATCTCTGGGGTGCAAACACTGGCTAGGTCCACTACCGAACAGGAGAGGAGCCATATCAAGCTAAGTTCGCCCTGCACGACTTTCAAAGTGGTCAGATCTCAGTTCTGTTCTCACTACACAACTTTCTGTCCTGTAATCAGGATAATAATAATAACAATAATAATAATAATAAATCAGGAGTCTTTAAGCCATTGTGGTTTTCACACTACATGGACTGACCAGCGACAGGAAGTCACACACTACAAGCTCTATAACAAAGAGGAATCGATGAGGTCAACTAACTACGTTCTGTCACAAAAACACAAGCCAGAAATCCACAGAGCTTCGTGCCTTTGAGCAAGTGCTGATTTGCCTCTCATCTGGGGATTTTGTCGCAGAGCTCTAACAACTGTCAGGGAGTAGAAATCAGGGCTTAAATCGTGTAGTGTGAACTCAGCTTTAATAGGGATGTGACGGTGAGGAAATTTTCCCGCCAGTTAATAAATGGGTGTTACATTTTACAATAAGAGACGGCGTTCAGTATGTGTAAAGTGCTGACTCTGATCTGTAAAGTCGGGTGGCGGTGTGTCTGGTCTCTGTCTCTTTCCCTGATAGTAATGGATTTAAATCTGAAATACTGCCAAACAGGCACTTTGGCTTTTCGCTTCAACACCAAATCCTCCGTCGTCGTCTTGTCTGTCGACTCTCTCGTCCTGTGTGTGAAATCTGACTGCTGCTGCTCTGAGCTGAGACTCCGTACAGACCAGACACTTTCACTGTCAATTACAGCGTCTGTTGTCTGCACTGCACTGATACGTAAAACTGACCTAAATGGGTTTGATTTTTGTCAAAAAGGCAAAATGATGGTGGAGGCGGTGGGTACATGATGTAATCAGTGTGTGCCTGACCGCCGTGTAACACCGGTAACACCGACTACCGCGACAACCTAGGCTTTAGTCATATTTAATGACATGCTCCTGGATTTAATCTGTTCTCCCTCCTTTTTATTCTTTTCTTCATTGACCAGATTTCTCTTCGTCTCCCTGCTGCTATCCAGGCGCAGTCCTAAATCTACATTCAGTCATCCGTCCCTCACCTGCCGCTCCCTGAGCAGCTGCAGCCGCTGGGACGTTCATGGTGGCGAGGATACTCTGCAGGTCACTGAGCTGGATGGGCTGGTGGGAGGCGGGGCTTCCAACAGAGGCCGGGGCCAGAGGGGTCTGAGCTGAGGCTGCAGGTCAGGCAACGAGTACACAAGTTGTGTTCTACTCTCTTCCTTAAACGTATGATTCGTAATTGGCGGACAGATGACACATAAAGACGAAGGCGTACCTGGTGTGGAGGGAGCAACGCTAGTCGGAGAGACGGCCAAGGCAGCAGGAGTCACCGGGGTGGTGGGGGCCTGAGAGGAGCTCAGTCTGGGGGCTCCGCCTGACGAAGGAGTAGCAGCTGCCGACTGGCTACGAGAGCTAAGAAGACAGAGGAGATATTAGAAATTCACTGGTAATTTATCAAATTTTTACATGTGCTTTGTTCTATATCGTGTTCCGTCTCACCTGGATGAGGAGCTGCTGGTTGCTGGTCCTCCGCTGCCCAGCAGGTTGGCAAGTCCTGGTCCTGCTAGAGCTCCCAGACCTCCTTAGACAAACACAGCAAATCAAAAAGGGTCCAAATTGATGTTTGATTCTTCTTAAAACACAAACAGCAGCTGTTAACTTAGATTCACTTCATGTTGATTCAAAGACATATACTGTATATACAGTAAGAAAGGGAATAACTACAGCTAGTCTTACTTTTTTAAAGCATTGTCATAGTGTTCAATTACTAGAGGACATTTTGGATTAGAAATAAATGGGATAACACTTTTATATTTCATGATATTAGCGCAGACCTGAATGCTTCAAAGCTGCGACCGTTGCCGTGGTATTCAACCTCCAAATCAGCATTCAAATGCTTCTTTTTAAAAAACTTTCTAAGTATGTAAAAAGATATGGTACAAATCCCAAAATAGCCCAGGAAATAAGGAAAAATCCCACTACATTATTCATTATTCATATCCAATATGAATTATTACTTTCAGATGGATGTCACAATTTGCTGTCAGTTCTGGTCACTGAAACGGTGGAGATGAAGAACATGTCAGCCTGTAGCACCGCCAAGCTACAAATACCTTACAATATTTCTCACCAGAGCTTCGAAGCCCAAACCCTGGTATTCATAACAGCCCTATTTGATATAATATTTTCACTGTGTCTCATTTAGAGTTACAGTGAAGCCCCCTAACTGTACTCGTGTCTTTACATTCTCTCTTTCAAACATGCGGTGCTGCTCACCCAGTCCTCCCAGCCCCGTCGGTCCGATCAGCTGCATCAGCTGGTTGTGGCTCATATTTCCCAGCAGGTTCTGCAGGCCTCCCTCTCCTCCCAGCGCAGAGAGTTCGTGGCCACCGCCACTGCCACTTCCTGCCGCTCCAGGAATGGGAGGATTGTTCAGGTACTCGTTCACCTTACGACAGTACTCGTCATCCTTGTCGGACTTTGGCTCCTGTTGGAAATGAGGTGAGAAAAAACTCTGTGAAATCAGAGCTGAAATTCTCCTCAGCCCAATTCAACCGAGTCGGTTCTACCAGAGTTGTTCCTCTGTGTTGACGCAAGGCAGATCTGACGACACCAAAAAGACAGTAACTTTTAACTAATTGTGCTTTTGTGTCTCTGTTGTGTACCTACAACACACTGCTGATAACTAACAGATAATGTGTCTGGTCCCAAAAACTGTGTTGCTGCCTCAGATAAACTGATTACATGTGCATCCTGTCATCATGAGTGGAATAATCTCTCTCATCACTCTTATTGCCTCCCACTTCATGTTTCCCTTTGTTGAACGTCCATCTGCCTGCACACAAATGGACCAGACGTCATCCATTCATCAGAGACCATCTCTGTTTCTCCTCCCTCTTAGAAAGCAGAAGATGAGGAGCATCTTCCTCTCACCTGCATCCAGAAGAACAGTCTCTTGGATCCAGCCTTGAACTTCAGCACGAAGACGCGTCCGGTGGTGCACTGGCTCACCTTCTTGAACTCACAGTCATCAGGGAAGATGATCAGGTCCTGGAACAGGAAAGACACAATATAAGGCACTGAGAAGAGAGAGAGAGAGAGGAGAGAGAGAGAGGTCACTCTACCACAACAAATCATCTTCAACCAAGTACTGAAAGGGAAGGAAGCAACATCCCTGCAGCTTTGAGGTAAAGTCACATTGTTTGCTCGGTAGACGCCCAGCTAAATCAGGATTCATTGTGTCAGCGTTACTTGTATGAAACATGCTTGTATGTACAAATACAGAATGAATAAAAAAAGACAACATGACAAACTGAGGACTGAAGACAGTCTGAGTGTCGCGACTGGCCTCATTTTCTTTGTGGTATTTGTGGAACACTGAAAATAGTCACAACTTCTGTCACGGTGAGGTTTTTTAACTGTGTGATCACTCCAGCTGTCTCTACTGATGATTTTCATGTGAAACTCAAGAAAGACAACTGCACTACATTATTTACAAGTTGTAGTTGACTGATTTATTGGCTTAGTTAGGGGTTCACATGTTAGTCAACGTCAGTCAGCGTCCTGCTGCTCAGGCTTGTGCTCACACTACGTAGATGCCAGCGAACATTGGTGAAAACAGTGAGGCGACACATAAGACTGAACTAAAACCACAGTATCGCTGTATATTTCACATGCTTTGCAGTAGTGACTAAAAACTACTGAACAGAAATGCCAAAATGTGTTGAGTTACACTAGAAAAGGTGTCTCTATTACATTGTTTGTCCACAAGAGAACACTAACATTTATTTTTCCAAATGTAAAGTGTCTAAACCCCGTACAAAATGTGAGCACAATTCTTTGAATCTTTATAAAAGAAAATGTTTTTATTTATAACTTATAACTGTAGTTTATTTATACGTCCGAACAATAGTTTCAAACTCTGTGGGGAGATCATAGAAAACTCCTCAAATATGACAACTAGTTTTAAAGATGACAATGTCTATAAATTACTTTTTTTCTGTGTTGTAATGTCAGAGTATTATGTTAATAGTATTATGGTAATCATGTGATTGAGTGGTTGTCAATACCTTATAGGTGAGGCCACATCCACTTTGTCAGTTTGTTTTAAGCCCTGATGAAGACCTGTTGGCTTTAGATTTATTAGAATTTATTTATGAATTGCCTTCCTGTCGATCCTGATTGCTTCCCCGTTTATGCAGAGCAACCAGTTATCTCTCCTTCCAAAAGAAGTTATTTAAGTTACTCACATCATCCACATTCCCACTGGTCCTGTCCTTCCAGCAAAAGTGAATAAGGGAGTCATCAGACTGCTGGATGTACACTGTGCCCTTGCGTTTGTCCGGTGTCACCACATTCCCCTTCAAAGTCATTTTCCCAGCACGAAACTCCACCAGGTACTTGCTGGAGCTTCCCCTGGAGCCGCTCACCAGGCTCGGAAAGAGAGCGCCCGACGACATCTTCAGATCTCTTTGTAAACAAACCCGAATACTGGAGGAGCAGAAAAAATGGGTCAGGCTGGCAAGACCAAACACCTAAACAAACTGTGGATTATTACTGATAGGAGTCACAAGACTACAAAGAGATGGGAGCATAAACTGAAACATTTAGTGCTGTGGGACCATCTCTATTTCTGTTAGTTAGTTCTGTACAGTCAGGGTATAGTTAATAAATAAGTTACTAAAAGAAATACCATTAACCTCAACTAATTGTTCAATCTGAGGCATTAACTCAATGAGATAGGGTTATGAACTGGACTTCAAGCAGTAGTGGAAAGTAACTAGGTACATTTTCTTTAGTACTGTACTTAAGTACAATTTTTACACTTTTACTTCATTACAATTCAGAAACAAGTATTGTATTTTTTTACTCCACTGGGTTTATTTGATAACTTTATTAGAGAACGTTGCACATCCACATTAATAAAAGATATAATATAGAAATATAGTATAGTGTATTATAGGTTAAGATATTGATCTCTGACTTATTTAATTATAGATTTGCTCCACCTTTAACAGCTGAAAAATTAAAGTAATGAAGATCTGAACGCATCAATAACAGAATTGTAACGCTGTATAGAAATGTGCCATTCTGCAGAAAGATAATTTTTCATTTTGGTGATACTTTTACGTAAGTTAAGTTTTGAATGGATGACTTTTACTTGTACCAGAGTATTTCTACACTGTGGTACTGCTACTTTTACGTGCTTCTTCCACCACTGACTGCAGGTTACAGACACTTTAAAGTGACATCTGATCGTAACGATGTTTTGCTGTCTGGCCAGTTTCAGGAGTGTTGATCGGTTCGTTTGTGTCAGAGATTCTTTACAAGGCGAAGCTAAGAAAAGTAGCCGTTAGCCGGCTAGCTGGTTATCGTAAGTTATGTCATGCTAGTTGTCAATGCTAACGTTAGCGCGTGACTTGGCTAAACCAACGAAGGCCAAAGTCTTACAATTTATGTAGCCAGCAAAATCATTAAAAATTCAGAAATAACAGACAACTTTGTATAAGGACAGCTTTATGTGAAGCTACAGTTTAACATTAATCATGTTTAAATACCTGAAGCTGTGTTGGGAGAGTTTATCAGCAACTTTTTTCTTCGTAACGTCGATAACTAGTAACAAAGTAGTAACGAAGTGAAGCTGACTTCCTGTTACAGGCTATAACGAGAATATCGGTGTTGCCAGATCTCGCGAGAGAAACAAGTTCAGCCCCCTCCGGACTCGAGCCCGAAAGAAGTAAAGGGGCATTTCACTGCATTTCTGCATCCATTTTTAGCTGCTACCTTTACATTTTTACTGTTAACTAAACTTAAAGAGGTTGGGCATATATATATATATATATATATATATATATATATATATATATATATATATATATATATATATATATATATGAGTTGAACATTTCATTTCATTTTTTTATTTAATGTTTAGCTTGTAATTTACCTTTGTCTTCTTAACTAAACTCAAAGAATTTAGCTTGCAGCTTTATTTTGTGTTAACTAAACTTAAAAAAGTTTAACATTTGATTTAAGTTTGTATTTCATTTTTAGCTAAACTTTAACTAGAGCTAACTGTTTGACTGTCTGACATTGGATTATTTCTACTTCAGTAGGACTGTAGAACAAAAACTTGAGATCGCTTAGAGGAGAGCTGCTGTTAACCGGTGGCCGGTGCTGGTAGGATCCCAGGCTACTCGATCCCGTGCTGCATTGGGGCAAGCAGGGTAGACGCTCCGATGAAGGCAGTTAGTTGTTAGGCATGTCTCCTCGCCACCAGCTTAAACAGTCTTCAGTAAACCCTATCTGAGTAATAGCAGTGGGGACTTTAGATCGGACCCATTAGCGGAGAGCTGATCAGTATATCCAATTAGGGATATATCACTGAATTGAACAATACATATGCATCACATGTGTCACTTTAACTTGCCACTTTACCTCGACTTGTATAATAGCTGTATATACCTTATATTTACTTTACTCTTATGTTATTCTACTTTCTTTTATTTTTCTACCTATTCTTACTCTTTATACTGTACTACTTGCTGTTGCTATCAGTGCTGCTGTAACACCCAAATTTAAGATAAGATAAGATAAGATAAGATGAACCTTTATTAATCCCCGGAGGGAAATTCAGGTGTCATAGCAGCATCAACACAGTACAGATAAATACAGTATAGTAAAAATTTCACCCCTGGGGATCAATAAAGTACTTATATAAAGTATCTTATCTTATCTAATCTTATCTTATCGTATACACTTTAAGAAGTTTAACATTTGATTTAATTTTGTATTTCATTTTTTGCTCATAACTTTACAATTTTATTGTTATAAACTTAAAGAGGTTGCGCATTCAATTTCATTTTTAATTTAAGTTTTATCTTGTAATTTACCCTTGTCTTGTTAACTAAACTCAAAGAATTTGAATAGTTTTTATTGTTGTAAACACAAAGAAGTTAGAAATGTAATTATATTTTTATATTTCATTTTAAACTTGTAACTACTTTTTACTTGTGAACCAAAGTTAAAGGAATTGAATGTTTTATTTGACTTTTTCTTTGATTTTTAGCTCCTAACTTTATATATTTGTTGTTATACATTTAAATAAGATAAAAATTTTATTTCATTTTTATTTCATTTTTATTTCATTTTTAGCGCACAACTTTATATTTTTAGTGTTATAAATGTATATATTCTTTTTTAATTTTTACTATTTATATATTAATTCATAGCTTTTTTTTTTTTTCTTGTTAACTAAACTTAAAGAAGTTAAACATTTAATTTAATTTTTATTTTTTTAATTTCATTTTAGCTTGTAACTTTTTTCGTTTATGTATGACTTCCTGTTATATCGTGAGCGCGCCTGCTGTCACCGTGAACGAGCATCTGAGGGGCGTGCGGTAAGTGGGAGGAGGGTTTCCGCGCGACCGCTCCGCTCAGATTGACAGCTCGCTCCCTCCCGGTGTAGCCGTTAGCTCGGTGGCTCTACTACCGGCTGTTTGAATGGTCTAGCGGCGCAAAGCGAAGCAGAACTGGGGATGCGAGTATTATAAAGAAGAGTTCGAGTTACGCTTAATTAAAAAGTAACGAGAAGCCACACTGAAACAAGGTAAGAGATGTACACAGTTAGCCTCCGGGCTAACATTAGTCAGCTTTGCTGCCCTTGGATTAGTTAGCGAGCTAAGTGCTAGCTGGTTTACTGAAACCAGGCACAGTGCAGGCTATGCTAGGCTAGGCTAGGCTAGGCTATGCTAGGATAGGCTAACCAACATGGATGCTGTGTGTTCGTTTGATGCAGCGCCTGGAGATTATCCGCTTTAACTACGGTTTGATTCCCGAGCCGACCGGTAATTTCTAGTTCGGTTGCTAGTCACGAACCGATATCCGTCCTGTACGTTACTACGTGGGGGCAGGTTTCAGATTATTGTGGGTTTTAACGGGACACGTTCCGAGTAAAACAGTGAGAAAGACTTCACAGGATAAATCCGGATTTGTGGTCTGAATGTGTTTTTGGGCATGTTGGAGAGACAGGTGTAACTTCCCTTACAACTTGATTTAATAGCATTAATAGCATAGCTAGGCTGTCTGAGAACCTCTAGTCTAAATGATTTCCATTGTTTTGGTCTTAATGGGGCAGTTCCTATTACTGCTGTGCTTGTGAGTGGATCAGAAATAGCTGGAGTAGAGCTGCTGTCCTTCTGTCCTCATGTGATGTGTATGTGGAGTGGCAGGTGGGATCACACGCTGCGTGGGTGTGTGGTAGCGAGTGCATGTTTATGGCAAAAGGTGTCATAAGGTTGAATTGTGGGAACTTTATGATACAGTTTTGGCTGTGGTCAGCCACTTTGGCTCTATCATCAACTGCTATTGTAATCTTTTTAATCAGATTGCAGGCAGCAGCTCAGTCCTGCAGTTTAGGTCATCATGGTGACATGTTTCCCTGAGCAGAAAATGCATCACGTTATTCTCCCCAGTGTGATTCTGAACACAGATATTTAAAGCCTTTTTCCATAACAAGCTCCAGCCTTATTCAGTTACTGTCAGGTGTCTACTTCCTCTAACTTCTCCAAGGTGGTCTCTAGCTCTCCGTCAGCTCCGTTCTCTTTATCCATCCATGGTCAGCTCCATCGGGGCCGTCTGAATGCATTTAACATAAATGTCAGTATATGGCGCTCTACAGTCGTAGCGTCGGCCCGTCGGACCATGGAGACGAGAGCGACGGCCGGCCGGACCAAACGTTACCGCCGTACGATGACGTTTCCCGTCCGTGACGGAGTTAGCGTGCAGCTTTAGCCGTGATGTCTAACTCTGCTTTTCCAAAGTGTTTCCCTCCTTTACTGGATGTGTAGTGTTTACCAGGCTGGATTTAACATGGAGGGTGGAGGTCGGATCCACGCCCACCCTCCACCCTTTAATACTTTCTGAGGTTTGTTCTGGTCGACGGATACCAAACAGATATGACGTCACGTTAGACTACCACAATAAAAGCCTTCAACCTCCGCATTGACCAAAATGAAGCAAATATATCGATTCTAAAAATTGTAAAAATGTTAAAAATCTATTTCAATATCATAAAAAACATTGCAATACATAGACTCAGATGAATCTATATTTTCTTTTCCCAGCCCTAATATTTTTTAGAAATTTTTAAAAAATCTCTTCAGCTTGTGTTAACCACAGACCTTATTTTAGAGACATCTAACCTATTGACTTCCACATGAGAGAACAGGAAGTGATAAAATGCTAACTCATTTCTGGGTTTTAGGACTCATTCCTGTAGCACTCTGTATCTTGATATTCAATATTTGTTATATTTTCTTGCACCCATGATGGCACTGACTGATTGTCGATTTGTCTTTTTTTGTGATGATTTCTTCTGGGAGTGCGTCCTTTAATGTAACTGTCTAACTAGCAGGAGAAGTATCAGCACAGAGTGGATATCAGTGTACGAGCTGATATCGGACGGTCATTTAGAAAGTGAAACGCAGCTTGTCTGTTTTAGATACTATGACCACCACTGTGATTCAGATAAACTGTCTGTAATAAAAATCTTCTATTAAGAACATTTTCTGCTCTGTCTTTATATAGTTAGTGAAGAGGAAGAATTTCTTGAATGCATAAACTCTCTCAGATCATTTGCACACATTCATGAAATAGTTTCTACTACTGAAAATAACACGTATAACTAATTAATGAATGCTCTGATCAGTTCGTAGCAGCAGCTGCATACTTTATTGAAGTGCTGATACTTGAGGTTGTCCTGGATAAAGGAAGCTGGTGAATGCAATTACATAAATTGTTCTTGTATTTCTATAAAAAACTCTTTCAGAAGTACTGGATATTGACCTCACCAGAGATACTATGTGTCTGTAGTACTCAAATGCCAGAGTACACAGTCTTATAATGGCTATGGCTATTATATCTGGGTCAGAGCATTTCCAACCACACAGGCAGATAGGAAGGTATTTGAACAGCCTTCTGAATTCAGAGGCTTGATTATATGTCACCTGTTTAAATGCTCAGGCGAAGACAAGTCCCTGATCTCCAGATTCACCGGTATCACCATACTTGGATGCTGATTCGATATTGCTATTTATAAACGATTTTTGTTAACTTTTTTTAACACTAGACCATGGGAGAAAGTTGAATCATGCACTTTAATTGATTTTCAGCACGTATGCAGTCAGAGATGTTCTGAAGTCAAATGTACTATATCAGGAATTATTACATTTTTTTTTTCCAGCAACTCAAAAATCAAAGAATAAAGACATTTCCCTCACAGATTAGTGGTATTTTCTTTTTAATCTATAAGGGACATGTACTGTTTTATACTCAGTCTGATTTCCATAGATGGATTCTGTAGATCCAGTTCCCTTTGTTAACACCTTATTTTGAAAAGCGGCCGTATTCCCAGGTGTCTACTTCCTCTAACTCCTCCAAGGTGGTCTCTACCTCTCCGTCAGTTAGCGTGCAGCTTTAGCCGTGATGACTAGCGCTGCTTTTCCAAAGTGTTTCCCTCCTTTACTGGATGTGTAGTGTTTACCACGCTGGATTTAACATGGGATTTCATAACTTGATAACAATATGTATATCACAGTATAGCATGCACCGACCTCAACCACGCTCCTTTCTGTTTTAGTCCTGTAATAATCTTGCACATCTGGAATTTGCACCTTCGTTTTCTACCACATCTAATTTTATTTTAAAACAAAAAATGAAACTTGCACACTTTGCTACTGTATGTATTATGTTGTTATTCTATGTTCATATTTTATATTTTTTCAGCTAGTTGTAGTAGTTTGGTATATTTATAGTGTATTCCAATATATTTTTCTATATTGAGTATACTATAGATATTATCTCTATCTCTACAAGAATTTCCCAACTTGGGATCAATAAAGTGCATCTGTGTATATATCTATCTATCTAAACATAACAATTTCAATCATCAGTTTGCAATCATATTATTTTTCTGAGTCAGCTGGTCTGTGTGACGGTGGATGACATCATCGGCATGAGCTCTGGGACGATTGGTCATCAGTGACTCATATAAAAGCCAATCACATCAAATCAGGTTACACCTAGATAACAGAGCAGTAGTAGGTCAGAGAGGGGGATTAGCGCTGCAGCTACCCTGGGAACTAAACGTGGGTCAGTACACTTGTAATAAAACAACTATTTTCATTATCAATTAATCTGCAGTTCATTTATTTCGATTAATCGGTTAAGTAATCTTAAACATGCCATCATCAGCCCATGGTGACACCTTCAAATGTCTGGTTTTGTCTAGTATTTAATTTGCAATGACATAAAAACAGAGAATAACTTCAAATCCTCACATTTGACAAGCAGAGAAAGTTTCAAGTTTTTGCCTGTAAAATGACCCCAACTGTGGTTCACCTTTTCTGACTGATAATGGGCAAATCCTAGAAAATACAGACTACTGTCTGTTCTATGTTTAATGAGGCTTTACTTCATTTATTGTGTCTAGCTTTGATTGGCTGAGTGGTGCAGTGTGACAGTTTCCTGTCAGAGTGTTTCTGCTGTGACCCTTGAAAACCTAAAATTATCCCCCAGCTGGGAGTCCTACTTTAGTGATATTTGTATCCCCACCTAGACGGCCGACAGGGTTCAGATTCAGTTTCTGACATAAGAGTCAACAGAGTTGTAGACCAACGACTGCAGAGCTGAGCTTCACAATTATTAACCGTTAACCGGCAAGACGAGTGACTCGCATGCAGCGGCGCGCCAGCTGTAGCATATGAGCACAACAGACAACTTACTGTCCGGGAGCGTGAGCAGCACGGTGCTGCGTTCACTGTCTCCAGTTCACCGTCCGGGAGCGTTGGCAGCACGGTGCTGCGTTCACTGTCTCCAGTTCACCGTCCGGGAGCGTTGGCAGCACGGTGCTGCGTTCACTGTCTCCAGTTCACCGTCCGGGAGCGTTGGCAGCACGGTGCTGCGTTCACTGTCTCCAGTTCACAGTCCGGGAGCGTTGGCAGCACGGTGCTGCGTTCACTGTCTCCAGTTCACAGTCCGGGAGCGTTGGCAGCACGGTGCTGCGTTCACTGTCTCCAGTTGTCACTGTGTTCACTGTCACTGTTCACTGTGACAGCGTTTGATAAACGTGTGTGTTTTAGCTACGTTAGCAGCTCTAGTGTTGCTGGTGGTTTCCTGCCACACACAACAGTCTGTCAGTGGGGTGTTATGTTAGCCTGTGTGTGTGTGTTGTGGTGAGTGTGGGTTTGTTGGTGGTGTTATAGCTGTGAACGTAGCTGTAGCAGACAGTGTGTGTACAGTTTATCTGTCAGTGAATAAATGCTACGAGGCTACAAGCTACAACTCCTCTGCCCAAGACCAGAGCCAACTTCCTGTCTCTACGGTTAATTGTTAACATCCCTATCTTCTTTAACTTTGTAAAATCTCTAAATGAGTCCAGTAAAAATGTTTGATCTTCAGCATGTCTGTAGTCAGAGATGTCCTGAAGTCAAATATCTCAGGATCATTGTCAGGAATTATTGATTACAGTTTTTCCAGCAACTCAAAATCAGTAATAGAATAGTGAAGCTGCCCCTGTAGTTTAAATCCATAGACATAAAACAGTGTGTGTCACCATCCTAATGAGAGAAACTCACAGGTCCTCTGAAGGAGAGGCGGTGGCTGCTGATGGCCTCGGGTCACGAGTCTGAGACTGGATGGTGTAGCGGTCCTGTGATCACAGGTCACATGAGGCTGTCAGATATTTACCTTCACTTTCTCTTCTCCTCTCTCCGACTTCACCCTGAACCGATCCCTTCTTTCTGTCTGTCGCTTCATCTCTGTCTCCTGACCAGCTGTCTCCACCTCTCTCTACGTCTGTCGCTCCGTCTTCATCACTCTGACACTCCACCATGTTTTCCTCTGTCGTTCCTCTCCTCCTCCTCTGAATGTTGATTTGTTCCTGAATGGTGTGACAAACAAAGCTGTGATGTGAGTTTCACAGCTCAATTATGTTCAGACAGTTTGTCTCGAGACTATATAGATTAGAACAGAACTTTATTTTTAGCAGAGCTGTTTTCACAGTCACTCCTGAGCTGTTGGTACAACCTCAGTCAGACGTGGTGCCTTGCTAAAGGGTATCCCAGCTGTTGCTCTGTACGGAAGATATGGGTTGTATCCAGCTGTTTTTGCTAGTCAAGTTTGCAATGAAGACTTCCGTATATGTTTTTCATTTGTGAATTTTAAATAAATATTTAAAATAACTTGGGCTGTATACATTGCTGGATCAACTGAAGAATAGATGTGATGAATAATGTTTTAGTTATTATTCAATTAGAAAATTAGAAAAACATTATTGATCATCATCACATATAAATGTTTCTTTTTTTAAAGATATCCTTTTATCAGAGAAAATCTTATTTTACAATGCATTTTCAATGTGTATCAACATTTATTTTATTTGTTTTTAAACAAATATTGAAATCATACAAAATAAAATAATTAATAATTATAGATAAAAAATTTGTGGTAATGATTTATTAATGGTAATGAACCTATCCTTGTGTCAAATATACTTTAACTACATAATAATAATAATAATAACAATAATAATTATTATTATGATATTGTTATTATTGCTATTATTATTATTATTATTATTATATGAATAAATGGAAATATAAAATACAGTCAAAGTAATGATTGAAATAATAAAGTAAAATATTAGAAAGTAAAAAAACATGTAAAAAATACACATTGAATAAAATGTGTTTAAATAATAAACACATATCTGGTAATATAAAAAAGTGTAAGTAATTAAAAATTAATACATCACGGTGACAGTTAACTGCACTCTTTCAGTCGTATATACAGATATCGCTGTAGGTCAGCAGGTCATTACTGTCATATTTCCTCCTGCGTGTGTGTGTGTGTGTGTGTGTGTGTGTGTGTCCATTGAGAAGCTCAAGCACAAATGCTGATAGCTGATTGGGCGTTAGCTAATGAATTGGATTGGATAGCATTGCTGTGCTGAGATGTAGACTGATGGGAAAGCAGGCTGTGTGTCGAGAGGTGTATTTGTAAAGGTTTCCAAGGAATGTTGCTATCCAAGTAATGCCATTATTCTCCAAAGAAGTTAAAGTAACTTCACTTGTATTTTCACTCTGAAGATGTTTCACTGCTGAACCAACAGGCTTCGTCAGATAATTACCAAACAGTTGAGGTGGGGAAAAATCAGTTCATCTATGTATTGTGATTTTTTTTTCATGATTTTGAATTTTTTTAACAACAGAATTAATATATCTGCTTCGTCTGAGTCTATTTTGAGGTAGAAAGAAGTTACCGCTTTTATTGTGGTAGTCTGAGTAACATGACGTCATATCCGTTCCATATCTGTCTACCAAAACAAACCTCAGAAAGTATTAAAGGTTGGAGGGTCAGCAAGAAAGCACCTCTAATCTGTGAGGGAAATGTCTTTCCTCTTTGATTTTTGGGTTGCTGGATGAAAACTGTAATCAATAATTCCTGACAATGATCCTGATATATTTGACTTCAGGACGTCTCTGACTACAGACCTGCTGAAAATCAGACATTTTACTGGATTCATTTAGAGGTTTTACAAAGTAAAAGTCCCTGGAAGAGGAGGATTCAACTTTTCCTCCATGGTCTAGTGGTAAAAAAGTTGAGTTAAAAATTGTAATAAATGGTAATATATTGAATCTCAGTACTTAAACATGACAATGCATATCGAATCTGCACCAAGTATTGGGGTAGTATTGAAGCGGGAGGTAAGTGAATCGTCCCAGTCCTAACAAATTAAACACTGTATTTTTGGCTTTTTTCTGTCATCATGTGGGATGTTGTTACACCTAAATCACACCTAAAAGCTGATTCTAACAACCTGCACTGCTGTTTTTATCTCAACCACATGTGACAATTTTCTGTCGCTGTTTTTTGACTCTGGCACAGGAAGTAGACATTCCTGCTCTTAATCTCATATAAAGCTCTGATTGGCTCAGTTATTTTTGAAGTGGCCAGTGAACCATGTGAGGAGATTCCTGTCATTGTTCTCGTAAACACACCACACAACGAGGGGAAATTAGTTCTCAAAGCATTTTTATTTTAATGTGTGAATGGTGAAAGCTTTGAGGACATAGTGGTTAGTTTGCTGGGCTGCATGTGTGGCAGCTGTGTTTACTGTGTCTGTTGAGGTTTCATTACCATCAACTGTTTTTCAGGCAGAATGAATGAGCCACACACTTACAAGCAACAATCACGGACTCACTGTTTGTCTCACTGTTATTTTACTATTATAACAGGACTGCAAGGAACCATTATTTTCATCATTGTTTAATTGTTTTTAGGGCTGCACAGTATATTGTTTTCACACAGGAAGTACAGTGTTAGCATATCAACTCAAACACGTCACACTCGTAGTGTTTGCTGCTTGAAACAAAAGGAAAACTGACTAATCCAGTGTTTCCTATTAATTACCTGCTGACAGTTTCAGTTTCAGTGAACCGAAATATATTTTGACACTTCTCATCATGTTCATCTATACAACCACTGAGTTTATGATTAAATTGTTTGCTAGAGCATAAGATTGTTTATAGATCTAGCCCCTTCATTTTACTGCATTTATTATTAAAATGTGCACAATTCAGCCTGAAAAGTCCAGGTTTCATATTGCAACATATATCACAGAAAATAAAAATATTGCATTGTCAATTTTTTAACATGTCGTGCAGCCCTACTTTTTTTGTCTATGAAGTGTAAGAAAATTGTGAAAACTGTCCGCTATATTTACCTACAGCACAAAGTGACATCTTAAAATCTCCAAAACTAGGATGTTGATAATTAACTGTTTAACCACATGTTAACTGACATTAAGCATTTTAATCAAATAACTATCAGTTAAAAGGGAGAAAAGCTGGTCCACCTTAAGAGAGAGCTGGCTCAGATACAGTAAGTTGGCTCTGGACTTCCAGCTGAGGAGGTGTAGCTTGTAGCCTCGTAGCCATGGCTGCTAACGCTCCCGGATAGTGAACTGGAGACAGTGAACGCAGCACCGTGGCTGCTACGTTAACTCTCCTGATGGTAAACTGAAGACAGTGAACGCAGCACCGTGGCTGCTATGTTAACTCTCCTGATGGTAAACTGAAGACAGTGAACGCAGCACCGTGGCTGCTATGTTAACTCTCCTGATGGTAAACTGAAGACAGTGAACGCCAGCACCGTGGCTGCTACATTAACTCTCCTGATGGTAAACTGGAGACAGTGAACGCAGCACCGTGGCTGCTACAATAACTCTCCTGAACTGGAGACAGTGAACGCAGCACCGTGGCTGCTACTGTAACTCTCCTGAACTGGAGACAGTGAACGCAGCACCGTGGCTGCTACAGTAACTCTCCTGAACTGGAGACAGCGAACGCAGCACCGTGGCTGCTATGTTAACTTTCCTGATGGTAAACTGAAGACAGTGAACGCAGCACCGTGGCTGCTATGTTAACTTTCCTGATGGTAAACTAAAGACAGTGAACGCAACACTGTGGCTGCTACAGTAACTCTCCTGAACTGGAGACAGTGAACGCAGCACCGTGGCTGCTACAGTAACTCTCCTGAACTGGAGACACTGAACGCAGCACCGTGGCTGCTATGTTAACTCTGGAGACAGTGAATCAGATCTTGTGTGGATCAGACTGGTGTTAGTTCATCCCTGTAGGAACACAAAGCCAAATCCCTAAAGGAAGCTTATTTAATTTGCTATGATTTAAAACAATGAAAAGCAAGAAAATCATCACATTTTAAACCAAGAAATGTTTGGTATTCACATTCTCACTCATCACTTATCTGCTTGTTTGTCCATTGTCTCTCCTGTCTCCTTAATGATCATAAGTGTTATCATTCAGCAGCTGATATGAGGCCTGTGGATGTAGATAAATTACTTGGTGTAGTGTTTTGACTCCATTATGAGAGACTTATTGATAACAGCAGACAGGAGAAATTCCCAGAAGACCACTTAGAGATTAATATCTTAACAGTGAGAGGAGCTGAAGAGGATGTTAGTGTAAAATGGATTCATCTGCTGTTAACATTGCCCCAATAATAATAGTATATATATATATTTCATTTGAATGAGCAGTCTATCCTCTTTTTGATAAAGGCTCCTTTTTTTGTGAATGATAGTTTGCATTGTGGAATGCCGCAATTCAATAATTAATTATCAGCATGAAATACTAATGACATCAATGGAAAAGGTGACAGAACTGAGAGATGGAAAAGACAACAAAGATTAGTAAAAATGTGGAAAGAGGAGGAGAGGATGGAGGAATAAATATCAGAGAATGAGGGAAGAGAGGGGAAGAGATGGGCTGACACGTTAATGAAGAAGTGATGACAGAGGTGGAGAGCAGACAGGCAGGGGTGGAGGAAAGGGTGATGGAGGAGAAGTGTAAGATGTGAAGTGGAGAGGGGGGGGTTGACACAGATGTGGAGGATGGAGAGAGGCAGTCGCTGCATTTTTATCTAAGATTTCAAGCAAATGTTTGAACTGACACAACAAATAAAATGGGAATCAGATAACTTTCATCAGCTGGCGAGCAAAATGAAAATAAAGACTAGATGTCTCACAGTTTGATAATCAATTCTGACTTTTAAGTATTGTGAGTTCACTTTTGTGATTTATTGCAATTTATGTTAACTTTTTTACCACTAGACCATGGGGACAGTAGACCCTTCTAGGGACTTTTACTTTGTAAAACCTCTAAATGAATCCAGTAAAATGTCTGATTTTCAGCATGTCTGTAGTCAGAGACGTCCTGAAGTCAAATCTATCAGGATCATTGGAATTATTGATTACACATTTTATCCA
The DNA here is from genome assembly GCA_947000775.1 of Pterois miles. Classification (NCBI taxonomy): domain Eukaryota; kingdom Metazoa; phylum Chordata; class Actinopteri; order Perciformes; family Scorpaenidae; genus Pterois; species Pterois miles. The sequence goes on along the minus strand of CAMQGK010000487.1, from coordinate 160,413 downwards.
GCAACCAAAAGACATTTCCCTCACAGATTAGTGGGATTTACTTTTTAATCTATAAGAGACACTTCTGCTGAATATAATCCATCAGTCTGATTTCCATAGATGGATTTTGTAGATCCAGTTCCCTTTGTTAACACCTTATTTTGAAAAGCAGACGTAGTCCCAGGTGTCTACTTCCTCTAACTTCTCCAAGGTGGTCTCTAGCTCTCCGTCAGCTCCGTTGCTACCATGATACGATGACGTTTCCCGTCCGTGACGGAGTTAGCGTGCAGCTTTAGCCGTGATGTCTAGCTCTGCTTTTCCAAAGTGTTTCCCTCCTTTACTGGATGTGTAGTGTTTACCAGGCTGGATTTAACATGGAGGGTGGAGGTCGGATCCACGCCCACCCTCCACCCTTTAATACTTTCTGAGGTTTGTTCTGGTTGACGGATACCGAATGGATATGACGTCATGTCACTCAGACTACCACAATAAAAGCGGTAACTTCCTTCTACCTCCACATAGACTCAGATGAAGCAGATATATTGAATCTTGCATTAAAATATGACTTTCAAAATCGTAAAAAAAATTAAAATAAAAATTGGGATACATGGGTAAATCCTAATATTGTCACTCTAGCTTTAAATCTGAACTACAACCTAAAAATCATAAGTTGCATTAATGCGTTAAAGAAATTATTGGCATCAAAATGAATTTGTGTTATTTGACAGCCCTACTTTGTCTCAGTGAAAATCCATCAATGGATTGAGATGAGTAAATAAAAAAGTGAGGTTCAGGTGTTGAAGCACACACTCACACACCATCACACTACATATACTGTACATATCTATAGAGACACAGGCCATATGCTGCCACCCTCTTTATACCATCAGTCTGTCAAGTCTTGTGAATGGCTAGTTCGATTTACAAGACACAATCTCATTGGCTGCCGGCTCAGATGGGCGGAGTCTTTGGGTTCAGCTCACTGTGATTGGATGTGAGGATTCACCACACACACACTAGCATAGTCTCAGTGTGTTGGTAATCCCCGGAGTACAGATGAAACTCACTCATTGGTTGATCCCAGTCAGGTGGGCGGTGAGTGTGTTGTGACTGGTTAATCCGAGGCACAGTGGCGGGCGGGATTTAGGGAGGTGTTAAATCGATGTCTTGTCAGGCGTGTCGTCGTCGAGGCATTGTAGGGTCGACCATCTGGTGCCTCGTAGGGCTTTACAGAGAAGAACGGCTGACAACTGAAAATATGTTGGTCAGCCGTATTTGATGTCATAAAGTCTAGTTTTTGGCAGCGTTATATTCTGCTGAATAGGACACATTTATTTCTGGTTGTCATGTCCAGTGTGTTTGTTGATGGCGTGTTTCTTCTGTACTTTATCTCTTTTTCTCAGCCTGTGTGTTTAAGATTATCTCTGTATGTTCAGGGAACAGTCTGATAAAGTCAGCCTCAGTTCAACACACTTAAACGCTTGGTGTGAGTGAGAGAGCCAAACTCTACGTCAGTGTAGCTGATATTATTGGCCATCAATGAGCACTGACGAAGAAAGTCACAAAAATGTCCCGATCAACGCTTATGTTGGTCACATATCTTCAATTATTACATTTATTTGTTTATTTGTATTTTTTTATGTTAAAGAAGTTTATCACTGAAATATTTTCGATTTTCTAATCACTCACATGCATCTCCATATCTGTAATTATTTGGGTGATTTTTTTTTTTCCAGTGAATATCCATTCATTTTTTCATTCAAGCTTTATTTATACTCAAGAGATCATTGAGGGGCGACCCTCATTTACAAGGACAGAGTCAATTACAAAAGAAAGAGCATGAAAACAAAACTACAAGAAGATATGCAAACAGAGGAGATGCAATATTGCTATCAAAATACTAAAAGCCATTAAACTTTTCAATTAGGAGAAATAATTTGATAGATACATCCAGATCCCGATGTGACTACCTCCTGATTCAATACTACCATGATACTTCGGTGCCGGTTCGATATGCATTACGACTTTAAAGTTTTATGATTCGATATTATGATTTGTGCCGGTCGTATCCATGCCGACCCTCTGCCATTTTCTACTTTCTCGTTTTGGCTTGCGGTGGCTGGCGGTATGATGTCACGTTACTCAGACGATAAACATTGATATATATCAAATATATTGATTCTAACATTAAAAATCACTTTCGAAATCATAAAAAAATACATAGGTGAATTTATTTTTTTTTGCCCCCACCCTAACTGTTAAAGCCCATTTACTAAATATATATTTTATTGTCACATTACTGCTTGAAATCATATGAAACACTGCCATTTTAATCACGTAGTATAGTGCCATCTTTACTTGCAGGAGCACAACCAGCAACTGCTTGTTGGTCAGTCAGATAAAATAAATTGGTTTTATTATTTCAGCCTCCCATGAATAAATATCACACCCATAAAGCGGGTAGCTCAAACTTCTTGTTATAATATTGAGTCCATGAATCACTGAGTTGTAATTGCAGGTCTGGTGGCGATCAGAGGCGAGCAGCTTATTTTACTGCTGTTAATTTAATTTAAGTCCAGCAGTCTGGTCACAGTTTTGTCTGCAGGCTTACTGTGGTCTCTAAGCGTGTTAACCCCCATACACACCTGCTGTCTGACTGGGTTACAACAACCACAGGGTCAGGGCTCTGTTGCTGCTCAGGTCAAAGGTCAGGAAGTGGATTTCCTTCAAGACTTAAACTCTACTGCCTTAACAAATGTCAACATTATAAATGAAACTTCCAACTATTCAGTACAACCCGATTATACTCCTGTTGACAGTCAAATATAAAACTGCCACCATCCGGGCGCTAAATGCCTGAGGTAATACATTACCTGCTACACTGAACTTTGAGCCACTTAAATCAAATGAACCAAAGGAATAAAAGTTTTTCTCCACCACTGGTTAGCTAGCCGAACATAACTTGGAAGTCATGACTCCACAATGAAGTATATTGTTGATCAGTCACTAAACAGCGTAACCATTTATTTTATAGACAGTGAAACCGATCTTTTCTTAAGATACCAAAAACATAGTTCGTTTGTGTTTAGATTCTGAGTTGTGTTTCAGGACATAAACGTTTCTGTGTAGTAGGTGTCATTTTTCAGCTTAGCAACTGCTGTGTGGTGTAAATGTAGATGTCGAGTTTGATCGGCCATCGTCATGGTGTAATAGTCTCATCACTTCCTTATTCAGGACTGTGGAGGAAGTCAGATAATTTCATCGCTTACAACACAATTTCTCAACCATTTTTACACTGCAGACTTTTTTTACATTGCTAATTTTGTTGCAGACTAACCGTTTGTGATTTACATGTATGTTCATGTGAGCTTTGTTTCAGGGTTACATGTATGTTCATGTGAGCTTTGTTTCAGGGTTACATGTATGTTCATGTGAGCTTTGTTTCAGGGTTACATGTACGTTCATGTGAGCTTTGTTTCAGGGTTACATGTACGTTCATGTGAGCTTTGTTTCAGGGTTACATGTATGTTCATGTGAGCTTTGTTTCAGGGTTACATGTACGTTCATGTGAGCTTTGTTTCAGGGTTACATGTATGTTCATGTGAGCTTTGTTTCAGGGTTACATGTACGTTCATGTGAGCTTTGTTTCAGGGTTACATGTATGTTCATGTGAGCTTTGTTTCAGGAATGTGGTCTCTCTTTATCTCCCAACACATAAATAAACTTAGAGACAAAGTGAGTCTATGTGGAGGTAGAAGGAAGTTACTGCTTTTATTGTTGTATTGAGTATTGAGTAAGGTGACGTCATATCCGTTTGTTATCCATCAACCAAAACAAACAGCAGCCAGCTGCCACGAGCCGAAACGAGAAAGTAGAAAACGGGTTAGCGTGGATATGACCTGCACCCTCCTGTTTTTAATCATCATTCATGCTGAAAATCAAATATTTTTCTGTATTAATTGAGAGATTTTCCAAAGTTAATGTCCCTAGAAGTGTATGATTCAACTTTTTCCCATGGTCTAGTGTTAGAAAAGTTAGCAAAAATCACAATGAATCACAATATCAAATCACAATACTTGCAATCTGCAATCTGCAATACATATTGAATCGGCACCTAAGTATTGTGATAGTATCTAATCAGGAGATAGCTGAATCATCCCAGCCTTTATAGATATACTGTATTATAACCAGATGGTGGTAACGCAACCCTTATGGGTGCCAACCGTCATAAAACTCAGCAGAAGAAGAAGATGGCTGGATGTACGTTGTGTACGCAGCGGAAGACGTCTGATTATTTTCAGCAGCATGGCGGGCGAGGAGCTGTTGTCTGGTTTCAGTGTTCTCGTAATTTATTTAATATTCAGCCAGTTTGTGAGACAAGTGAAATCCCCGAAAAAACATCTAAACTTAAACAAGTCACAGATTCAAATCTGTTATCAGTGGAGTCTTGTGATTGGTTCACATCGCTCGCTCCACATGAAAGCATCAGACGTAACCCTTTATGTGCTTGTCCCTGCAGTTTTACTGCTTTCATTCACAACGCAGCAGCACTGGCATTTTCCCCAAAATGTTGGCAGCGTTCACAATTGCATACTTTTTACCTTCAGTACATACTGCAGCTGCCCTTACAGAGTATGTCCTGTTGCATGCATACAATTGAGACACACTACTTCATCACAACATTGCGCTTTGAACTTTGACCTTGATTTTTTACTTATTCATATACCCGCTGTGCAGAGGATTGTGGGTCAGAATAGCCAGAAAAGCGTGCTGGCTTGCATACTGCAAAATGGCACCAGATGCAGTTGGCCATCCTGGAGATTTTGACGTACTGTGTATTGGGACATGCTATATCCGTCTGGTATCCTCAGAAGTATGGTCGTAAATATGGGTATTGGAACACAGGTTATGAGGTCTTGAGGTGGAAATTGGCCAACAGATTTCCTTTTAATAGTGATCCCTGCTCACATTCACATGAGCCCTTGAATTGTTCCTTTTCAGGTATAAACTGCATGTGTGAGAAGGGTCTTAAGATGGAGGGGCGTTATGTCACCTGATGGTTGTAAATGACTTTAATGTGCGCACCTGAAGTGCAGTCCTCTGATAAATAGTTATACTTCTATGGTATGTGAGATTCAAAGCTTTTCTTTCGTCAACAATACTGTTTTCAGGGATATGTTTATTGCTGCCCAATGCTGTATGTGAAAGCGTTAAGTATTTCAGTACAAACTGCTAATTATCTTTCAGTTTGCTATGTACTTGGCAGGTGAACCAGACAGTACAGGACAGCAGCTGCTACCTTTCAGTTAACGTACCTGTAACTGCTCTCTGTAACCTGCTTCCTGCCTCTTTCCTACAGTATTTCTATCTCAGCCACCACTTCTTGTTTACTGTGGCAGCTCCTGGTTGACTTACAGGAAACAAGAGGTTCGTTCAGGACACAGATTATAAATCTCTCTGCCTGCCTGGCTGCGTGACATGAACTTAGTTTACCCTGGTTTATCTCATTTATTCCTTTCTCTTTCCCTACTCATCACCCCCTTAAATCCCTCAACACCACCTTTTGAACGGCGGGTGCATCTACGTTCGTTTCCATTTTTAGTCTAGAAATAATTTAAACGTTATTTTGGATTTTCGATTGTATTGCGCGAAGGATGTACCTTTTTTGGGGGCGGCAGTAGCTCAGTCTGTAGGGAGTTGGCTTGGGAACCGGAGGGTCACCGGTTCAAGTCCCGACATGGGCCAAAACTGAGTGTGAACTGGTAGCTGGAGAGGTGCCAGTTTACCTCTTGGGCACTGCCGAGGTGCCCCTGAGCAAGGCACCAAACCCCCAACTGCTCGGGGCGCTTGTCAGGAGCAGCCCCATCACTCTACACCTCTCCAATTGTTGCATGTATATGGACCTGTTTGTGCATGTGTGTGTATTAGTTAACAGAGTGAAAAAATTAATTTCCCTAGCGGGACTAAAAAGGACATCTTCTTCTTCTTCTAAGATAAAGAAGAAAACGTGTTTTAGACACCTAAAAAAACAATAACAGTTAATCATACACTACATTTCAAATATTTTCTCTGCTTTATCTCACCACCTGACAGCCTGTTCTGACAGGGACCTGAAGCAGTTATTTTGCTGTTTTCAACAGTAATTTAACCTCACAGAACACAGGAGTTGGTGTCCTACTGCTGCATCAATCGGTTAGTTTGCTTGCATTATAGTGTGACTTTGGATCCAAACTAACGTGACGTCCACAGCAGTACATTGCTTAGCTTCTGTACTCCTTTCTGTTAGTTGCTGTAGGTAGTATTCACTAAATGGATAAGGACATACTGTATGGAGAAACCTATATCAGGTCACGTGGGAAAACGCTTTAAGAAGGTCTTGATGGCAAAATAGCATTTTGGCACTAAAACATACATACTTTGACCAAAATTTGAATGTTCTGATTTGAATACATAAAGAACACAACTGGGTGCAGAATGATATAAAAACCTGCCCTTTAAATCCCTCAACATCATATTGATAAGGAAGCAGGCCATGAACATTGGTGATGGGACGGTTCACCTACTGTAGATCCTGATTTGAGACTATCACGATACCTGTGTGTCGATTCAATATGTACTACAATGTTTCAGTATTGCGATTCGATTTTATGATTCATTGTGATTTCTGTTAACATTTTTACCACTAGACCATGAAAAAGATGAATCAGACACTTATAGGGACTTTTACTTTGTAAAACCTCTAAATGAATCCAGTAAAAATGTCTGATTTTCAGCATGTTTGTAGTCAGAGATGTCCTGAAGTCAAATATATCAGGATCATTGTCAGGAAAAATTGATTACAGTTTTTATCAAAGAATAAAGACATTTCCCTCACAGATTAATGGGGTTTTCTTTTTTAATTTATAAGGGACATGTAATGTCCAGCGTAAATACTCTCCTGGAGTCTCCCTTCTCCAAATGTCCCTGTGAACAGCACTCAGGCCTGGTTTTATTACTATCTAGGCCTCTGTAAAAGCCAGGAAAGACACTCTTTAGTGTAATTCAATCAGCAGCAGGGAGGCTTAATGGACCAAAGGGGCATCCTGTACCTGAGAGGTTACCACTTAGACATGCTTTCTGCAAGCCACACAGTGAAAAGGTCCCTCCATTTTTGAAGATTAATTGAAATTTTTTTGTTATTTGGTATTTGGTAAGATATATACGATTGCCTTCTCCTCTTGTTTTTCTACCTGACAGGTGGGAGGCTGAGTGAGTGAGAGAGGGAAGGAAAGAAAGAGAGAGAGAGAGAGAGAGCGAGAGAGAGAGAGAGGCCATGGAGCAGCAGAGACAGAGATCTCTCTCCACGTCAGGAGAATCGCTGTACGCCGTGCTGGGAGTCGAGAAGAATGCCACGACGGAGGACATCAAGAAATGTTACAGGTATGACTTAATACAGTAATGTTCCCCAGCAGCCTCAGACTCCATCTTTCATATTGATGTTTTTAATGTTCACCACTAGAGGGAGTCAGAGGCTTCTGACCAACTCTCTTAATGGGTCAAAGGGACCTCACAATGATTCATTCAGCTCTTTATTACAGCATTTACCATTTTTAATTTAGGAGTTTTAAATAGATCTTAAACATTTAACCCCCTCCCCTTCAGCCAGTTTTACTTCCTGTTTTCTGGATAACGATCTGGTTGACGAGTCAGCTGCAATTCATCACCATGGCAACCAAACTGCATCTTTAATCAGCCCAGTTTAGATGAATTTCCTATTTATCAGACCACTAACGACACCAGAATTATCTCAACACACCGACGCGTTTGAAATGCGGTTTCAGGACGTTTTGGAGGTTCACCGTCCACCAGCACCGGACGCTCTCTCCTCAGCTCCAGCACCGACGCCACACCGGGCTGCTCTGAGATTCCTTTATTTCTCTAACAGGAGCAGGAAGTGCTATCTGGAACGACTTCGGCTTCAGAATACATTAGCACGGTGAAGCCACTAACACCGAAGCACCACTGTGCCAACGGTGATATAAAACATGTCTGACCAAGAGAGGAAACACTGCACCTTGTTAAAATATCTGAGGTACAAGCACCCAGACCTGAGCAGGAGTTCAGAGAATGACAGGTAATAACTGCTAGAGCATGAAAACCAGCCTCATTCAGAGCTACCAGCAGCAACACCAGCCCCCCCTACTCTGCACTAAAGGAGCTCTGGAAGTAAATGACCACTTTCTCTGGATTTACTGGCCTATTGATAGATGTGTGTTTGAGTAAAATGAACATTTTTGCTTCATTCTATAAACTACTGATAATAATTTCTCCCAAAAATTACAACTGGTCAAAATAACAAAAAGATGCAGTGTTTTCAGATGGTCAGATGTTAGTGTTTGGAATCATATTTTATTTTTTATTTTATTTATTTTAAAACTCTGTATTAGAAAAGCCTGTCTGTGTGGTATTTTATTTTATTTACTGATGTGTGATGTGTTCTCCTTTTATTTGGAAAACAAAATCCATGTTGGTACCGGTATCGCTACCAAAATGTTGGTATCGTGACAACACTAACACACACAAACACCATGGAGACAATAAACACACTGAACTAAGGTGGAGGAAACTAGAAATAACGCAATTAGCTGATGCTACAAGTTGGGCTGATTAACTACAGCTAACTAGCTCAACTACAGCTAACAAGCTAACTACAGCTAGCTACAGCTAAGTAGCTAACCACACCAACCTCACTAACTACACCTAACTAGCTACAGCTGACTGGCTAACAACAGTTAGCTACTGCTAACTACCTAACTCACTAGAAAGACAAACTGACAGACAGATAAACAGATTTATCAGTTTGCTGCTCAAACTCAAATGATCATGAGAGAACCTTCAGCTTGGAGGATGACCTTTGACCTGCAGTTTGGAGGATGACCTCTGACCTGCAGTTTGGAGGATGACCTTTGACCTGCAGTTTGGGGGATGACCTCTGACCTGCAGTTTGGAGGATGACCTTTGACCTGCAGTTTGGAGGATGACCTTTGACCTGCAGTTTGGAGGATGACCTCTGACCTGCAGTTTGGAGGATGACCTTTGACCTGCAGTTTGGAGGATGACCTTTGACCTGCAGTTTGGAGGATGACCTTTGACCTGCAGCTTGGAGGATGACCTCTGACCTGCAGTTTGGGCAATGACCTTTGACCTGCAGCTTGGAGGATGACCTCTGACCTGCAGTTTGGGCGATGACCTTTGACCTGCAGTTTGGAGGATGACCTCTGACCTGCAGTTTGGAGGATGACCTCTGACCTGCAGTTTGGGGGATGACCTCTTGACCTGCAGTTTGGAGGATGACCTTTGACCTGCAGCTTGGAGGACCTTTACCTCTGACCCGCAGGTTGGAGGATGACCTTTGACCTGCAGTTTGGAGGATGACCTTTGACCTGCAGTTTGGAGGATGACCTTTGACCTGCAGCTTGGAGGATGACCTTTGACCTGCAGTTTGGAGGATGACCTCTGACCTGCAGTTTGGAGGATGACCTCTGACCTGCAGTTTGGAGGATGACCTTTGACCTGCAGGTTGGAGGATGACCTCTGACCTGCAGTTTGGAGGATGACCTCTGACCTGCAGTTTGGAGGATGACCTTTGACCTGCAGTTTGGAGGATGACCTCTGACCTGCAGTTTGGAGGATGACCTCTGCCTGCAGTTTGGAGGATGACCTTTGACCTGCAGTTTGGAGGATGACCTCTGACCTGCAGTTTGGAGGATGACCTTTGACCTGCAGAGTCTATATGAATTCCTATTTACATCTTTGATCTCTTGATGTTTTCCATCGAGCTCAAGGAAGCGGTTTGGAAAAGACAGGATGTCATCTTTTTCACTATTTGACCACAGTCCAGATGATATGATAAAGGCCTATTGGAATTATTTTTGTGCTTTTTATGAATGTAAAAGGCCAGAATAGCAAAAAAAACAAACTTACCTTCTCTCTCACTGTCTTTTTTATTTTTGACAGGAAACTGGCTTTAAAGTTTCACCCAGACAAGAACCCGGACAATCCAGAAGCAGCCGAAAAGTTTAAGGAAATCAACAATGCCCACTCCATCCTGAGCGACGCCACCAAGAAGAACATCTACGACAAATACGGCTCGCTGGGGCTCTACGTCGCAGAGCAGTTCGGAGAGGAGAACGTCAACACATACTTCGTTCTGTCCAGCTGGTGGGCGAAGGTAGGATGGAGGCTAACGCCTGCATGTCTTTTTTATGTATTTGAGCTATCATACATCCATGGGAAATGGTTTGAATACTTTGCAAGCTGTTGTTTATTTATGCTTCATCTACATCAATTTCCAAAGATGTTTTTCACGTTCACAGCTTTAAGAGCCATCTGTTAACGATCAGTGTCAAAATCCACCTTGATTCAGTGTCGTAAAACCTTGACTTTCTGTTGACACTGGGCAGTATATTTGTTAATTTAACTGCACATAACCTGTGTACATATTTTTACATTTGGAAAGGACATTATTCTTTATGTGCGACTCCAAGGTATAAGCAGGATACACTCTTGCTTTCAGGACTGGGTATCGGTACCTTTTAAGGTATCAAACTGAAATAACCCAGGACCAAATAATATTGTTAGGACCTGGCTCGCTGGGGTAGAGGAGAGCAACATAAAACCAGGCTTTCTTGGTAAATTTAAGTTATTTTATTTAAAAGGAGTGATATTTTTTTCAACAACAAAAGGAGGGGAGGTAGAAAAAAGGAAAAGGAGTTTGTAGGTGCTGTTTAAAACCAAAGAAATAAATAGAGGACTCTTAAATACGAACTATGAATATAACTATAAAGAAAACTGAATGGAAAATAAAACCTCGCTAACTAACAAAAGAACGAAAACAGAACACATGCACACTAGTGACTGTAGACAATAACAATCCTACCGCCCACTTCACTACCTCATTTCACACAGTTAACCATCCTAATGAACATTAACTAGTTCCTACAAGGAGCATAAACATGAGTTAGACTGGCGAGCTGTTCGGGGTCACGCCGGCTGTCACTCAGGTCAAACATTTGAATCTTCAGCTGGTGGTTTTGCCTCGTTGGGATTGGAGGACCAGGCCGTGTGCCGCTCCAATCAGTAACCTCCAGCTCTGAGAAGGGTGGCGCCCTGGCAGGTGGAACCAATCACACGCAGGGGATCACACATCCTTATTTGCATAAACACAAGTGTAGAATACCAGGTTACCTCCAGTTAAATGATGCCTGCAGTCTTTTCTGTTTTTACCTAGATCTAGAAAAAAAAGACCATTGTATAGTTTTACTTGCAGCCAGACCACCACAAGCGTTACTCACTACCACAGCAGCTACACCCCATACAGTCTGCGGTATCACTTTCAGGGCACTGGTATTGGTACTGGTATGGTAGTGTTTTATATTAGTGTTTCACTGTCTCTCTGTCCCCTCTTCGTCCTGCAGGCCTTGTTCGTCTTCTGCTGCCTGTCCACAGGCTGTTATTGCTGCTGTTGTCTGTGTTGTTGCTGTAACTGCTGCTGTGGTAAATGTAAACCTCGGCCGCCCATGGACCAGGAGCCCGAGTTCTACGTCTCCCCCGAAGACCTGGAGGCTCAGATGACCGCTGATGAAAGAGGTGAGGGAAGGGGAGGAAAAAGACTGAACCGTCATGTCTTTGTTGAATGTTTCCTGACAGCAGGTCTCCTGTTCAGCCCCTCTAAACGATGTTGTATATTTACACAGCGACATGGATATTAATCCTCTGTGATGATGTGTGAATCTCTCATCTGTGTATATTTACGTCAACAAGGAAATAAAAGCCTCTGGTCTCCAGACCGGTCTCTAGAGAGCTCCAGACAGATCATAGCGGTCTGTGACCCCGGCAGCAGCTAGCTAGCTGTCGCAGCAGTTTGTAGAGCCTCTGAACTCTGAAACCGTCAGAGCAAATGTTGGATTCACCATCTAATATCATAAAACTGTCAATATTCAAACTCTACACTGTTGATTTCTCTCCTCAGAAATGTTCAGAAGTGAATTTAGCAATGAAGTAGATAAAAATATTCTATCTAAAATGAGCTGCTTTTAGCTGCCGCTGTTGTTGTAACTGTAGCCTGTAGCTCCAGCGCTTTGCATTGTGGGATACAGGAGGAGATGTAGACTGGTCTGATTGAGACTGGAGATGAGGTTGTACTACTAGTGTAGGATGAGGTTGTACTACTAGTGTAGGGTGAGGTTGCACTACTAGTGTAGGATGAGGATGTACTACTAGGTAGGATGAGGATGTACTACTAGTGTAGGATGATGTACTACTAGTGTAGGATGAGGTTGTACTACTAGTGTAGGGTGAGGTTGCACTACTAGTGTAGGATGAGGATGTACTACGAGTGTAGGATGAGGATGTACTACGAGTGTAGGATGAGGATGTACTACTAGTGTAGGATGAGGATGTACTACTAGTGTAGGATGATGTACTACTAGTGTAGGATGAGGTTGTACTACTAGTGTAGGGTGAGGTTGCACTACTAGTGTAGGATGAGGATGTACTACGAGTGTAGGATGAGGTTGTACTACTAGTGTAGGGTGAGGTTGTACTACTAGTGTAGGATGAGGTTGCACTACTAGTGTAGGATGAGGATGTACTACGAGTGTAGGATGAGGATGTACTACTAGTGTAGGATGATGTACTACTAGTGTAGGATGAGGTTGTACTACTAGTGTAGGGTGAGGTTGTACTACTAGTGTAGGGTGAGGATGTACTACTAGTGTAGGATGAGGTTGTACTACTAGTGTAGGATGAGGTTGTACTACTAGTGTAGGGTGAGGTTGTACTACTAGTGTAGGGTGAGGTTGTACTACTAGTGTAGGATGAGGTTGTACTACTAGTGTAGGCTGAGGTTGTACTACTAGTGTAGGATGAGGATGTACTACTAGTGTAGGATGAGGTTGTACTTCTAGTGTAGGATGAGGTTGTACTACTAGTGTAGGATGAGGTTGTACTACTAGTGTAGGGTGAGGATGTACTACTAGTGTAGGATGTGGTGTCTACTGTGTAGTGTGTGTGTGTGTGTGTGTGTGTGTGTGTGTGTGTGTGTGTGTGTGTGTGTGTGTGTGTGTGTGTGTGTGTGTGTGTGTGTGTGTGTGTGTGTGTGTGTGTCCTCCCCAGATGGCGGTGAGCCCATCGTGATGCAGCCGTCCTCCGCCACAGAAACCACCCAGCTCACCTCTGATGCCCACCAAAGCTACAGGACCGACACATACTAGACGTTCACACACTGTTCACACCTGACAGTTAACCACAACTGCAGTATCAACCACACACACACACACACACACACACACACACACACACACACACACACACACACACACACACACAAGAAATACTTCACAGCACCACTCAGCTCAGCCCAAACTTCTACCTTTAATTGACGTTAAGTTTTAATTCATGTAAAGGGAGGGGAGAAGGAGGAAGAACAATAAACAAACATATATTTATATAAATGGTTGTTTTTACATTAGTCAGGCAGAATGTGTCTCTTCATTTATCAGCCAGACTAACACAAGAGTCTAACACAATCTTTGTGCTCGTGTTAAGAGACGATCAACAACCACATCAGCCAGAAGCACAGACGTAGAGACACATTCGACCTGGAAGACGTTTGCACAAAAATGGTGAAGTTTTGAGAAAGAAAACTAGAGTACAAAAAGAAAGAGAAACCAGAGAAAACCTTTTAAATGATATAAACTCTAGTCTGGAGTTTTAGCTAAATTTGAGGTAATTCCCAAATGGAGGATGAACCCAGAAAATGACATTAAAGATGAACTTTCAACAGCAATGCTTTTATTTTGGGGGGAAAGAAACTGAGTCATCGCCAGCTGACGGCGTGTCTACTAGAGCTGATCCGAATGCTTCAGCTGTCTAGAACTAAAACTAATCCAGATTTTTACATTTGTTAACTCTTTTCCACTTGTGGATGAGAAACAGTCCGTCTCCTTCTAGCTGGTCAGGAAACACTAGAGTCTCGGTCCGATGCTGGCTGGAAGCCGGTCGGTGATGCTGTGTGTTCAGAGAGGAGCTGATAGGGCTGATTATTCGTCCTCATCATCACCACAGGAGCCGCTCTCCTTTCGCTCACATAAACAGGTTTCATTTCTGCCCATTCAGCAGTAAGTTTTATCAGTTTTACTGTTTAAAAGGAACGTCAGAGGGTCTAGTCACCATCCTAGGCAGATGTTATGCTGCGTGATTAATCACAGGAGGTTTCTGCCACACAGAAACATCACAGACGCTGCAGACCTGAGTGGACAGATACCTGACCATCGACCAGCAAATAAATAATACTGCTAAATGTTACCTGGGCGGCTGTCAGTCGATTCACATATTTAATCAATTAACATGTGAGTGGGCAAAGATGCTGCTTTATGCAAATATATGTATACATTTATTATTATAGGTCAATTAACATAAAACAGAAACCCTCACAGGTTCTGACTTTTGCATAAAAAATGCGCTCCAATCATAACATGGCAAACTCAGACTGGTGGGGACCCAGAGAACCCATTTACATTCACACATGTGGAGGTCAGAGGTCAACGGACACCTCTGAAAATGTCTGTGACAGTTTTTCCTCGCCAAAATGTGGAGTAAGTTTGAAGCGTTATTTGGACTTCTTCGTAACGAGTTAGTATTACTTCGACTTTCAAGTTTCATATGATGCCAGTAGCTTCACTCTAGCTTTAAAAGTACAACGTAAAAATCACAATGCGTCATTGTGGCGTTAACTTAGACAACCCTCGTTAACTATGAGTCCGTCACAGAACATCCTGCGTCCTCCGAAAAGCCTGAAAGAGTCATCGAGTCATAATTTACTGTCATTATCTGGAAAAAGTCAACACATTGCTTCAGTTTCTGTTGTAGCAGTAATAATTAGTCACTTGTTATTAACGCTACTCAGCTGTAAATTTGCCTCCTCTTCCTCTTCTCCTTCACGTCTTCCTTCTTTTATGTTTTAACTTTAAGCCACTTTCTCCTCCACATGTTGAAGGACGGAGCTGTGAGCAGCTGGGTGTTGCTGTGGGGGAGTCCAGTGTTACCAGTCCAGACATTAGCAGTACGTTAGCACACATTAGTGACCTCGATCTGGAGAAACAGACATAGAGACACTGATTGAGCCCCTTTTTCTTTGTTTTTAGTTTCCAGTTTGTTTTGTGAGAAAGTAAAAATGCTGTACATGTCGTGTAAAATGTATGTTTAGATTTTACGTCACTGTATTTCTTTACGTTTTTTTTTTTTCTTCTTCTATTTGTTTCTGTAGAAATGTTTTTTTTTTTTCTTATTTTTGTCGTTACTGAAGGGAGGGTATCAATATCCAAAGTCTTATTTGTTGGTGTGGCAGCAGTTTTGTAGATTATAAAATCATCATAGCAACTGAAGAGCAGTTTTCAACAATCAGACTGATTAGTTGGGGTTTTATTTTCCAGATTAACTCTTTTCTCGTTGTTATAGTTCTTCTTTATTTGTCGCACACAAGTAGCACTCCGGCTGTGCTATCGTAGAAAAATTACAGAAACATTGTTCTGTGTCAACAGTTTGATTTTTTATAGATTTTCTTTTTATTTATACATATCACGAGGCAGTGCAATATGAGCTCAGTAAGTCTCGTGTGTGGCTGACCTCCACTTCCAAACTTTCAATGGCAAATTTTAAAAGGATTCAGGGAATCTGCAGGGTCATAAATCATTTTTCTCAGTTTGGGGCCACAATGAAAGAATCATGTTAATGCTGTTTTTTCCTCTCTTACATACAAACCCGAGTTAATTCGAACTGCATTTTGTGGGCTCAGGTAAACACATCTGAACAGTTCAGAACAGGCTGATTTTTGTTCCTGGCGTTCGTTTTTATTCCAGTTTTTAATCTGGACTCCAGCAGGGCTGACCTGAATGCTTCCAAGCTTCCACAGTTGTCATGGTGATCGACCTCCTAATCAGTATTCCAGGGCTCTGCTGGATTGTTTTTGAATAATCCACCTCCTTCACTATTCATGTTCAACATTAATAATAATTAGTTATTCTCAGATGGATATTGCTGTTTGTTGTGTGCGGCAGTGGTGCTGAAATGAGGGAGAAGGAGACGAATATGTCCGGCGTGGCGTGGCGCGGCGTGGCGTGGCACCGCGTGGCACCGCGTGGCACCGCGTGGCCCGCGTGGCAAATATATGTCTCACCGAAGCTTCGAAGCTCAGACCTGGACTCCTGCTGAAGATTAAAACAATGTTCTGAGGGTCCTTTAAAGGGTTTAATGAAACTGCAGATTCTCCTTTCTAATCACATTTCTCTTAGTTTTATGCTTCTGTCGTGTCCACTGACATTGTTAAAATCCCTCTTTTCTTTTTTCCTAATTTTTCCTCTACTGACCAAACAGTGTGTGAGTGAATGCAGCCTGAAATCCATCAACCTGGAGTCAACAAACTTCCACCGTTAGATCCAAAACAGCGACATAAATAACGTGTGAATATAGTGGCCAGATGATAATATCAAAGCATTATTTTATTTATTTTTCTTATGTTTTTAATGATTGATTAGCCGGCGTGTCGGGGGGATTTTAGATGTGAGCCATTTAGACAGCGACGTGTCAAAATGGCCGACCTGCTGTATGTACAGGCAGTGGCTCGGTACATAGAGACGTAGAGGTGTTTGTAGCATGGACTGATGTGTGCGTCTGTCAGGCTAAATGAAGTATCTGATGTACTGTTGTAAAATAAATGTTTCTGTTGCTTCAGAGCCTCTTTTGTCGCTGTGAGTTTCTTTGGTTAAAAATCAGAAAGCAGAGCTGAGGAGCGGCCTGCAGGCGTCTGGTAAGTCCACCTGTTTCTTCTTCCGCGATACCAGATTTTATATTTTTATATATACTATATAATATTGTGTCTTAGGCAAACATGTAGTCAAGCAGCGGTGGAAGAAGTAGAAGTCTAAAACTGCTCCATGATGCATAAAGTTGTCTGTTACTCATGGTGAAGCACTTTTACTTTAGTGAGACTTAAATTTAGTCTTAAAATGCAGTTGCCTCCTTCAGGCTGAGCCCAGACACCCTAAAAGGAAACTTGTTTTGGCTGCTTGTATCTGCGATCTCACACTTCTTTCATGACTGTAGGTGAAGGCTGGAACGTAGATGGACCAGTAAACCGAGAGCTTTCAGCTCCCTGTGAACCACAACGGTCCAGTACAGCGCCTTCATAACTGCAGCATTCTGCCTGTCCATCTCCTGCTCCATTTTACCCTCACTGGTGAACAAAACCCCAGGATACTTGAACTCTGTTGCCTGGGGCGAATACTCACTCCCAACCCAGACGGTACAGTCCATCAGAACCAAGACCTCAGACTGGGAGGTGCTGACTCTCATCCCGACCGCTTCACGTAGCTGCAAACCGCCCCAGTGAGCGCTGAAGGTCACGGTCTGATGAAGCTGAAGGTCACGGTCTGATGAAGCTGAAGGTCACGGTCTGATGAAGCTGAAGGTCACGGTCTGATGAAGCCAACAGAACCACATCATCTGCAAAGAGCAGAGATGCAATTCTGACCTCCCCAAACCGGATACAGTCTTCCCCTGGCGGCACCTTGAGTTCCTCCATGAAAATCACAAACAGGATCGGTGACAAGGGACCACCCTGGTGGAGGCAACACCCACCAGAAGCATGTTTGACTTTGTGAGTATTTGGGCGCATAAGGACTGGCTAGCTCATAACGACCCCGATATCCCATACTCCCCTTCTGAAATGTCTTTATTCTTTGATTTCTGGGTTGCTGGATAAAAACACGTAATAATTCTTGACAATGATCCTGATATATTTGATATCTCTGACTACAGACCTGCTGAAAATCAGATATTTTTACTGGATTCATTTAGAGATTTTAAAAAAGTAAAAATCAATGAATGATTCAACTTTTTCCTCTACGGTCTAGTGGTAAAAAGTTAACAAAAATCACAATAAATCGGAATATTGAATCACAATACTTGTAAACAAAAAAAAGCCAAAAAAAATATATATATATATATATATATATATATATATATATATATATATATATATATATATATATATATATATATATATATATATAGTGTGTTTCTAAATGGTAATTATAGCGGTTAAAGTGTTGCCCAAAGAGCAAAACCAATATTTGAATAACTGAACTTTTAACTTGTCAGTAATCAGGTTATGCTGCGCATGTTAACAGGTCATCTGACTTCTCGTTAGTCCCAGTAATAAATTAATGTGGCATTAATTCGTCGATATGAAACGGCTCCAGTTAGCACCTTGAAGAGGACGGAGAGTGAGTGTAACAGTAGAAAGAGCACAGCCAGGCCAGTCTTAATGCGTCCACATACCAGGCACTGCCTCATATGGTGTGTGTGTGTGTGTGTGTGTGTGTGTGTGTGTGTGTGTGTGTGTGTGTGTGTGTGTGTGTGTGTGTGTGTGTGTGTGTGTGTGTGTGGAGAGAGAGAGAGAGGATCTTTTTGGAGGCTGAAACTTGACACCCCCCCAACTCAAACCAGTCCTCACACACACTGTGGATGGCGAGGAAGCTGCGAACAAACAGGCAAACAGCCATCACTTACTGTGGAAAAAGAGGAATGGAGTGAGTGTTGGATGAGCGAGAGGGAGGACGTGTGACGAAGAGGAGGAAGAGGAACCGGATGGTGAAAAGAGCAGATTTAGTGTTGGCGTTTGGTGTCACAGTAGCTGAAGAGGAGCGATCACAACCTGACTCCTGCTGCTCCTCACATATGAAATATATTCCTTAACTGATTGATGCTGATTTGACTTCTTGATCTCAACTTCCGAATGCGTCGATTCTGTGATTTTTCTCACCACATAACTGGACGTGAAAAGTTTCTCCAAGGCAACAAAAGCCTGACTGAACTCAAAGTGCCTGACGGAGTGAGTTGGGTATTTCCAGAACCTGAGACAGACAGCGTTGCCCTTCGCGGTCTGTACCGTCAGCAGCTTTATGCAAAACTCACCAACCCAACAACTGAGGTTTAAAGTCCATTCAGTCCTGGAAATGGAGCTGGAGTATCCTGGCTTCTCTGTGCATGTCAAACTTGCACAAATGCATCTGAAAAATATTGAGAAACTACAATAATTATTTTTAAGTAAAACTGAAACAAACTTGCCCCAAAGTTTGATTGCATGTAGAGACGAGCAGAAAGACCAGAAATAGGAGGACCAACAGACCGAACACCCACCGACGATCAGCAAATAGAGAGTAAGGTGAGTAAACATTGAGATGGGCAGAAAATCAATTCATTTTTTACAATTTTTAAATTGATTTTTTAATGCCAGAATCAATATATCTGCTTCATCTGAGTCTATGTGGAGGTAGAAGGAAGTTACCACTTTTATTTTGGTAGTCTGAGTGACGTGACGTCATATCCGTTCGGTATCCGTCAACCAGAACAAACCTCAGAAAGTATTAAAGGGTGGAGGGTGGGCGTGGATCCGACCTCCACCCTCCATGTTAAATCCAGCCTGGTAAACACTACACATCCAGTAAAGGAGGGAAACACTTTGGAAAAGCAGAGCTAGACATCACGGCTAAAGCTGCACGCTAACTCCGTCACGGACGGGAAACGTCATCGTACGGCGGTAACGTGCGGTCCGGCCGGCCGTCGCTCTCGTCTCCGTGGTCCGACGGGCCGACGCTACGACTGTAGAGCTCCATATACTGACATTTATGTTAAATGCATTAAAACGAAGAAGTGTCTGATTCAACTCGAACTTTGAACTCCCAGACCGAACAACGCTGTGGTAGCGACCTGTCAATCACCAGGTAGCCCCGCCCTAAAGCATCCCCTCCTTTATGGTCTATCTGACTCTAAATGGACCATAATTTACTAAATGATCATCCTGCTGTATTTAAGATGTGAAACTAGAGATTGAGACCATAAACTGATGATTATAATGTTTACTGGTCACTGATCAGAGACGTCTATAGATCCAGAGGAGTCGCCCCCTGCTGGCTGTAGACAGGATGCAGGTTTAAGGCCCTTCGATGTTGGCAAACTTTTCAGAGTTTTCATAGAATGTAATTGAAACCAATGGCTGCCTGAAGTGTGTTAGCAGTGACTTCTAGTTACAGTCACCAGATAAGGCGTTCATTCAGTCCGTTCTGGTGTCAACAGGAGGAGGTGAAGTGTGGCGGAGCGGCCATGTCGCTGGCGGCGGACCTGAGCTGCCTGCAGGGCGGCGGGGGAACGGAGGGCGAGGCGGCGCTGGCGACGCTGGAGAAGCAGCTGATCTGTCCCATCTGTCTGGAGCTCTTCAACAAGCCGGTCGTCATCCTGCCCTGCCAGCACAACCTCTGCAGGAAGTGTGCCAACGAGCTCTACCAGGTCAGTGAGTCAGGAAACACAGCAGCCGCTGACAATGTCTATTTATACA
>CAMQGK010000487.1:122500-135000 GCA_947000775.1 Pterois miles | reverse complement strand
GTAGTCAGTGTAGCTAGGAAAACCCCATCCTCTTAGTAGTAGTAGTAGTAGTAGTAGTAGTAGTCGTAGTAGTCAGTGTAGCTAGGAAAACCCCATCCTCTTAGTAGAGAGTAGTAGTAGTAGTAGTAGTAGTCAGTGTAGCAGAAAGACCCCACCTCTTAGTAGTAGTAGTAGTAGAGTAGTAGTAGTCAGTGTAGCAGGAAAGACCCCATCCTCTTAGAGTAGTAGTAGTAGTAGTAGTAGTAGCAGTGTAGCTAGGAAAGACCCCATCCTCTTAGAGAGTAGAGTAGTACTAGTAGTAGTAGTAGCAGTGTAGCAGGAAAGACCCCATCCTCTTAGAGAGTAGTAGTAGTAGTAGTAGTCAGTGTAGCTAGAAAGACCCCATCCTCTTAGAGAGTAGTAGTAGTAGTAGTAGTAGTAGTAGTCAGTGTAGCTAGGAAAGACCCCATCCTCTGTAGTAGTAGTAGTAGTAGTAGTAGTAGTAGTAGTAGTAGTCAGAGTAGCTAGGAAAGACCCCATCCTCTGTAGTAGTAGTAGTAGTAGTAGTAGTAGTCGTAGTAGCAGTGTAGCAGAAAGACCCCATCCTCTTAAAGAGAGAGAGAGTAGAGTAGCAGTGTAGCAGGAAAGACCCCATCCTCTAGAGAAGAGAGAGAGAGAGTAGCAGTGTAGCAGGAAAGACCCCATCCTCTAGAGAGAGAGAGAGAGTAGCAGTGTAGCAGGAGACCCCATCCTCTAGAGAGAGAGAGTAGAGAGCAGAGTAGCAGGAAAGACCCCATCCTCTTAGTAGTAGTAGTAGTAGTAGTAGTAGTAGTAGTAGTAGTAGTAGTAGTCAGTGTAGCAGAACCCCATCCTCTTAGAGAGAGAGAGAGAGTAGTAGTAGCAGTGTAGCAGGAAGACCCCATCCTCTAGAGAGAGAGAGTAGTAGTAGTAGTAGTAGTAGTCAGTGTAGCTAGGAAAACCCCATCCTCTTAGTAGTAGTAGTAGTAGTAGTAGTAGTAGTAGTAGTCAGAGTAGCTAGGAAAGACCCCATCCTCTGTAGAGAGAGAGTAGTAGTAGTAGTAGCAAGTAGCAGGAAGACCCCATCCTCTAGAGAGAGAGAGTAGTAGCAGAGTAGCAGAAAGACCCCATCCTCTTTAGAGAGTAGTGTAGTAGTAGTGAGAGAGAGTAGTAGTAATACATGTAGCGAGGAAAACCCCATCCTCTTTGTAGTAGTAGTAGTTGTAGTAGTAGTAGTAGTAGTAGTAGTAGTAGTAGTCAGAGTAGCTAGGAAAGACCCCATCCTCTGTTGTAGTAGTAGTAGTTGTAGTAGTAGCTGTAGTAGTAGTAGTAGTAGTAGTAGTAGTCAGAGTAGCTAGGAAAGACCCCATCCTCTGTTGTAGTAGTAGTAGTTGTAGTAGTAGTTGTAGTAGTAGTAGTAGTAGTCAGTGTAGCAGGAAAGACCCCATCCTCTTTGTAGTAGTAGAGTTGTAGTAGTAGAGTAGTAGTAGAGAGTAGTCAGTGAGCTAGAAAGACCCCATCCTCTTAGTAGTAGAGAGAGTAGCAGTGTAGCTAGGAAAACCCCATCCTCTTAGTAGTAGAGAGAGAGAGAGAGAGAGAGTCAGAGAGCTAGAAAGACCCCATCCTCTTAGTAGAGAGAGAGGTCAGAGAGCTAGAAAGACCCCACCTCTTAGTAGAGTAGTAGAGAGAGAGTAGTAGTCAGAGAGCTAAAAACCCCATCCTCTTAGTAGTAGTAGTAGTAGTAGAGAGTAGTCAGAGAGCAGGAAAACCCCATCCTCTTAGTAGTAGAGAGTAGTAGTAGTCAGAGAGCAGGAAAGACCCCATCCTCTTAGTAGAGAGAGAGAGAGGTCAGTGAGCTAGGAAAACCCCACCTCTTAGTAGAGAGAGAGAGAGAGTAGCAGAGAGCTAGAAAACCCCATCCTCTTAGTAGAGAGAGAGAGCAGAGAGCAGGAAAACCCCATCCTCTTATAGTAGAGAGAGAGAGCAGAGAGCTAGAAACCCCATCCTCTTTTAGAGAGAGTGAGAGAGGAGAGAGAGAGAGAAAGTCAGTGGCGAGGAAAACCCCATCCTCTTTGTAGAGAGAGGTAGAGTAGTAGTAGTAGTAGTAGTAGTAGTAGTCAGAGTAGCTAGGAAAGACCCCATCCTCTGTTGTAGTAGTAGTAGTTGTAGTAGTAGCTGTAGTAGTAGTAGTAGTAGTAGTAGTAGTCAGAGTAGCTAGGAAAGACCCCATCCTCTGTTGTAGTAGAGAGTTGTAGAGAGTGTAGAGAGAGAGTGCAGTGAGCGAGGAGACCCCATCCTCTTTGTAGTAGAGAGGAGAGAGAGAGAGTAGAGTAGTAGTCAGTGTAGCGGAAAGACCCCATCCTCTGTAGTAGAGTAGTAGAGTAGTCAGTGTAGCTAGGAAAACCCCATCCTCTTAGTAGTAGAGAGAGAGAGAGAGTAGTAGAGTCAGAGAGCTAGGAAAGACCCCATCCTCTGTAGTAGTAGTAGTAGTAGTAGCAGAGAGCAGGAAAGACCCCATCCTCTGTAGTAGTAGAGTAGTAGAGAGAGTAGTAGTCAGAGTAGCTAGGAAAGACCCCATCCTCTTAGTAGTAGAGAGTAGTAGTAGTAGTCAGAGGCTAGGAAAGACCCCCATCCTCTTAGTAGTAGTAGTAGTAGTAGTAGTCAGAGTAGCAGGAAAGACCCCATCCTCTTAGTAGAGTAGTAGTAGTAGTAGAGCAGTGTAGCTAGGAAAGACCCCATCCTCTTAGTAGAGAGAGAGAGAGTAGTAGTCAGAGTAGCTAGGAAAGACCCCATCCTCTTAGTAGTAGTAGAGAGAGAGCAGAGAGCTAGGAAAGACCCCATCCTCTTAGTAGTAGTAGTAGTAGTAGTAGTAGTAGTAGTAGAGTAGTCAGAGTAGCTGGAAAGACCCATCCTCTTAGTAGTTGTAGTAGTAGTAGTAGTAGTAGTAGTCAGAGTAGCTAGGAAAGACCCCATCCTCTGTAGTAGTAGAGAGAGTAGAGTCAGAGAGCTAGGAAGACCCATCCTCTTAGTAGTGTAGAGAGAGAGAGTAGTAGTCAGAGAGCTAGGAAAACCCCATCCTCTTAGTAGAGAGAGAGAGAGAGAGTCAGAGAGCTAGGAAAGACCCCATCCTCTTAGTAGTAGTAGTAGTAGTAGTAGTAGTCAGAGTAGCTAGGAAAGACCCCATCCTCTTAGTAGTAGTAGTAGTAGTAGTAGTCAGAGTAGCTAGGAAAGACCCCATCCTCTGTTGTTGTAGTAGTAGTAGTAGTAGTAGTAGTAGTAGTAGTCAGAGTAGCTAGGAAAGACCCCATCCTCTGTAGTAGTAGTAGTAGTAGTAGTAGTAGTAGTAGTAGTAGTCGAGAAGCTAGGAAAGACCCCATCCTCTGTAGTAGTAGTAGTAGTAGTAGTAGTAGTAGTAGTAGTAGTAGTAGTCAGAGTAGCTAGGAAAGACCCCATCCTCTGAATTTATTAATTTACTGTATACTGCGTTTAAAAAACAGCATGTGATTATCATAAAGTGTTCATGTCTGTAAAGGGGAGACTGGTGGGGACCCAGAGAACCCATTTACATCCACACATCTGGAGGTCAGAGGTCAACGGACCCCTTTGGAAATGACAGTTTTTCCTTGATAAAATTCAGCCAGACTTTGGGGCGTTATTTCTCCTCCTTCCCGACATGGCAGCCTGTAGCTTCACTCCCTATCTCTATCTCCTGTCCCCACTATCCCGAAAACTGAATCTACTCGAGCCTCTAAAAGACTGTAAAGTTAAAAAAAACAACAACTAAAAACCATACTTTTTTTTTTTCCTGGCTGTTCGTGTTCAAAATTGCTCCTTTATTGTTATGTCACGTTAATGATGTATTTGGGTTGAAATGTAAAACCTAGCACCTTTAATTATCTTTAATTATTTAAGATTAATAATCTAATTAAATAAAAATCTAAATAATAATCATGAGTCTCAATAACAAGTTAATTTGCTGTTGTTGGTCAGGATGAGCTGAGTGAAGGAGTCCGTTCTCTGGTGGCGATCAGCGACAAAGTCCAAGGTTTGATCGATGAGCTGGAGGAGACCTGCAGAACCATAGAGGTCGGCGTGAGTGAGAGATTAATCCGCCGCTGAAAATAGTCCCCAACAAAGCCACTATGCCCTGTTGTTTGTTTGATAAAAACCTGCAGTGAGCAGCTGTCTGGGGAACTGCTCAGACTGCTGTTTAAAGAAATAAATCTTGATATTTGTGAACAGTTTTTTAAAGATTCATGTCCTGATTACCAGAGGCCTGAGAGCCAGTCAGGGTAGAAAAACATGATTTAGTTTGTCATTGATTAACTCCATAAAAACGTCTCTCAGACCTGTAAACCTGGAGGTATCGCTCCCTGTGGAGAGGCATCATATGAGGCTAACTTATTTTACTGGCACAGTTTCTACTTCATATGTGGAGGACAGAACCAAAATCAATACTAAATAAATAAATGACTCCAGAAATAAATAAATGTGCCATGAAATTCACTGAAAATAATTGATTTTTAAAATTTATTTATCTTTGTATTACTTCCCCTCTATTTACTCTTCTATTAAATTTCACCTTTTTTCCCTTTACTTTTCTTTCTTTCTTTCTTTCTTTCTTTCTTTATTTACTATTTATTTATGTGTTTATTTACAGTTTTTGAATTTATGTATTTATTTTTGCATTCATTATAATTCATTATTTTTATTATATTCAGTATAATTATATGCATTTATTTATTTTTGCATTCATTTTCTATTTTAGATTTAGATTTAGATTTTAATTTATTGAATATAGATTGTATGTATTTATTTCTGCATGAGTGTTTGGGATGGCAGTGAGGGTAGGAATTATTATTATTATTATTATTATTATTAATAAATTAATTTGATTAAATTTCATAAAAATGACCAGTAAACCTGGAGGTATCTCTCTCTCTGTGGAAAGACCAGCCTGTGCTGTATATACTGATAACAGTGTTTAGTTTATTTTACTGTCACATGCGTTGTGATTTTCTCCACTGTGGGACCAATAACGGAATATCTTATCTTATCTTATCTTCAGTTTCTAGTTCATAAAAACTGAACATATGGATTTTGGTTTTGTTCACTAATTCAACAAATTTACAGTTTTTTCTCTCTGCAGGAAAACTGTAAGACTCAGAAACAAAGTGTGTGTGAGAAGTTCAGTCGAGTGTTTTCTGTCCTGGAGGAGAGACGAAAGGTCAGACGTCACATTTTACACATTTACAGTATTATTTACTGTCTCTGAGCGCTGGTGGAATAAAACTACTGGTACTGTAGTACTCTCATTTTTACATGCTTGTATTTGAACTATTTCTATTTTCTGCTACTGTATAATACTACTCCACTGCACAGAGGGAAATATTTTACTTTTTACTCCACTACGTTTATCTAACAGCTTTAGTCATTATTTTACATAATGAAACATGATATGATGCAGTACTATAATACTAATATCCCTAACCTATCTCAAATTCTCTAATTAAAACATGAAAATGTACGTATTTATGTACGTAAAACAGAATAATATAATATTCTATGATAATAATATAACACTTTGAAAGGAGACATAATGAGTTTGTTTACTTTTGATACTTTAAGAGCATTTTGCTGCTAAAAATTATATTTTGTAGTTCAGGACTTTTACCTGTAATGGAGTATTTTTAGACTATGGTGTTTCTACTTTGACTTAAGTAAAAGATCTGAGTACTTCTTCCACTACTGCTCAGTACATATTAAATATACATACATAGCAGTAGCAGGTGTAGTAGTAACAAGAGTAACACTGGCAGCAGTCATGCTGTAATAGTACTGGTAATAGTAGTATCTGACAAGAAATATAAAGTAATTTAACATAAAAAAATCTAAATCTCAGTATGTGGATTGACTCATCGTATATTTTACATTATAATGTACATTAAAAATATGATAATGGGACTGTTTTTTCTTACATGCTGATATGCAGTAAATAATAAATATATGAAGTACATGTCAGTACATTGTAGTAGTATAGTTATAGTAGTAGTATATTCAGGCTCTATGTAATGGCAGTAAAAGCATCAGAAACCGATCATAGTTGTAGTAAAATCATTATTATCATCATCATCATCACATTGCAGGTGATGACGCAGCGAATCAGCGCCGAGCAGGAGGAGAAGACGGGCCACGCCCAGGCGCTGGTGCGTTGCTATGGCGACAGCGTGGCGGCCAACAGCAAGCTGGTGGAGAGAGCAGTGAGCAGCATGGAGGAGCCAGACATGGCTGCCTTCGTTCAGGTGTGTTGATTATAGATGGATCTTTCCTTTAACTTAAGTTGTTACGTTGTCTGATCAGCTTTGGGGTGAAGAAGAAATGATCATGTTGTGGTTACGATCTGATTTTCTGATTAATGATCAATATCAAACCCTTTCTGAGCCCTAGGGCTGTTTAAACCTGAAATACAAACATTGTTATATACAGTATATGTATGGTTTTGTGCATAAAAAAAAAACAAAAAACGTCCCTCTCACCCTCTTAGGGTGGAAACTGTGTCCTTCTCTAGATCTGGTCCTCTTCCAGAGTCCTGGAGTCTGAGGGTTCTTCAGTATCTTAGCTGTTCCTAGGACTGTCCTCTTCTGGACTGAGGCTTCAGATGTGGTTCCTGGGTTCTGCTGAAGCCGTTCTCCCAGTTTGGGGGTCACCGCCCAGAGTGCTCCTCCTACCACGGGGACCACGTTAGCCTTGATCTTCCACATCTGTTCCAGCTGTTCTCTCAACCCTTGATACTTCTCAACCTTTTCGTGCTCCTTCTTCCTGATGTTGGCATCAGCTGGTATCTCCACATCCATCACCACCATCCTCCATCACCACCATCCTCCATCACCACCCTCCTCTTCTGCTCTTTGTCCTCCACCACTATGTCTGGTTGGTTAGTCAGCAGCTGTTTGTCAGTCTGGAAGCTGAAGTCCTACAGGATCTCAGCCCTGTTGTTCTCCACCACCTTCGGTGGTATATCCCATTGGGATCTGGGTCCTTCTAGTCCATACTGGTTACTGATGTTCCTGTGTACTATCCCAGCCACTTGGTTGTGCCTCTCCATGTATGCTGATCCTGCTAGCATCTTCCACCCTGCTACTATGTGCTGGACTGTCTCCGGGGCATCTTTACCCAGCCTGCACCTTGGGTCTGATCTACTCTGGTAAATCCTGGTCTCTATGGTCCTGGTACTGAATCAGACCTACTCTGGTAGATTCTGGCCTCTATGGCTCTGGTACTGAATCAGATCTACTCTGGTAGATCCTGGCCTCTATGGCCCTGGTACTGAATCAGACCTACTCTGATAAATTCTGGTCTCTATGGCCCTGGTACTGAATCAG
Organism: Pterois miles; assembly: GCA_947000775.1. Lineage (NCBI taxonomy): Eukaryota > Metazoa > Chordata > Actinopteri > Perciformes > Scorpaenidae > Pterois > Pterois miles. The sequence goes on along the minus strand of CAMQGK010000487.1, from coordinate 127,621 downwards.
ACCTACTCTGGTAGATCCTGGCCTCTATGGCCCTGGTACTGAATCAGATCTACTCTGGTAGATCCTGGTCTCTATGGTCCTGGTACTGAGGGCTTGTTCTTGTGCTGCCATGATCAGTGCCTCTGTGCTGTCTGTCAGTCCAGCTTTGTCCAGCCATTGGTAGGTCTTTGTGATATCAGCCACATCCTGTATCTGGTGGTGGTACATGCCGTGTAGGGGCTTGTCCCTCCATGTGGTCTCCTCATCTTCCTCACTCTCTTCAGGTCTCTGCTGTCTGAGGCATTCACTGAGCAGTTTGTCTTTGGGGGCCATCTTCCTGATGTACTCTTGGAGTTTCGATGTTTCGTCCTGGGCAGTGGCTCTGATGCTCACTAGTCCTCGGCCTCCCTCTATCCGCTTAGTGTCCAGCCTCAGGGTGCTGGACTTGGGGTGAAACCCTCCGTGCATGGTGAGGAGCTTCCTTGTCCTGATATCTGTGGCTTCTGTCTCCTCCTTTGGCCAGCTGATGATCCCAGCAGGGTATCTAATGACTGGTAGTGTGTGCATGTTGATGGCTCGGACCTTGTTCTTCCCATTCAGCTGACTTCTCAGGACTTGCCTTACTCTCTGGAGGTATTTGGCTGTGGTTGACTTCCTTGCAGCCTCCTCATGATTTCCATTAACCTGTGGGACCAAGGTATTTGTAGCTGTCTTGGATGTCTCCTATCCTGCCCTCTGGTAGGTCCACTCCCTCAGTTCTGATCATCTTGCCTCTCTTTGATACCATCCGGCCACATTTGTCCAACCTGAATGACATCCCTATGTCGTCGGTGTAGATCCTGGTGGTGTGGATCAGTGAGTCGATTTCTCGCTCATTCCTGGTGTACAGCTTGATGTCATCCATGTAGAGCAGGTAGCTGATTGTTGCCCCACTTCGGAAACGGTATATATATATATATATATATATATTTATTTATTTATTTATTTATTCACTTATGCATAACATACATATACTGTATATGCATAAATAAATAAATAAATAGATAAAATAAGTGAATGAATATAAATAAATGGAAATACTTAAGTCTCTACCTTTAAATTTTACTTAAGTGCAGTACTTAGTAAATGTAGATCCCTCTGCTCATTGTGATCCTGAGCTGCTTTTCTGATGAATTCTGGTTGGATAATTATGTAAAACGAGAGTTGTGTTTTATGACGGGTGGTTTGTACATCTCGACTTTTTATTATCTTTTTTTTCTCACTTCCTCCCTTCAGAACTCAAGAGAGCTGATCACAACGTGAGTATTAACATGCTGTTTATCTCTGGTGTAGTTTGATGATCTTTTGTTTGACTTCGACCCCCCTCCTTTATTCTTCTCTGCTCTGTGGTTTTTCCCTCCACGCCTCCTCCCGTCCTCAGGGTGATAACAGCGACCGGCTCCGGTCCATCTGAGACACTGAAACCAGGTTATGAGAGTCTGAGTCACTACAGATTTAACTTCAGCAGACAGGAGAGAGCTCTGAGGAGCATCGACTTCCTCAAAGGTCAGAGGAGGGAAACCTCTAAAACTTTTACTTTACAAGACACATTTACAGTATTTTATATGGGAGACATTTCAGCTGCAACTAACCAGATAAATTTATATGCACTTGGTGAAAATGTTCTCCATAAATATTATCAGGGCAATTAGGGCTAAATACTGAGGGACTGGGGGGGCTTCAGTCTGCTGAAACAGGTAATGCTGGTTCTGATAGAAAGGTGCTGTGTATGGGTCAGGGTGCCCATGCTGTCCTCATGTGATGGCTGGTTAGTGTAGAGACATCAGATTACACTGCGACTGTTTCATAACCAGTTTAAAACTCCTCATAGTAACTTTAAACGTCACATAAAACAGAACGTAAACTCACGTTCAGTCTCAACGGGTTGTGTCGTCTCTCTGCAGTTGTGGAAGATGTTCCTGAAGAACCAGAGGTGGAGCCAGAGCCAGAAGAACCCAAAGAGCCTCCTGTCCAGAGCATAGAACCAGAACACCTTCAGGAAACCTCCGCCCAGAGCCTGGACTCTGCTGTAGAACCAGTAAATGAGGAGGAGCAGATCCCAGCACCAGTCCTAGTCCCACCAGCTCCAGCTCCAGGTCTGATGAGGGACTCTGTGGAGCCAGCAGAGACCTCAGAGACTGTGGACCCAGAAGACTTAAGTGATGGAGGATCTGGTCTGATGAAGAACGAGGAGGAGGAGGAGGAGGAGGACGCAGAGGTGGATGAAGGATGTGTAGGTCCTGATCCAGTTAAAGAGCGAACCATCTGTGAGGAGCAGGAGGGAATGAGCACTCAACAGGTACCAGATCACACCTGCTATTCTATAAGTGTAAACTATCCCGGTTCTTTAGACCTCGCTGCTGATTATCCGCCGTTAACTTGTAGGTGAGACTGAGATCAGAAATTAGTTTCTGCTGATCTCATCTTCAGACAGCTGTCATCCCTCTGTCTTATATTAAACTTTAAAGGCCCATTAACTACAATGTGTGTATAGTTTGAATTAATTCATTTTATGAAATATGGTTTTAGACTGATTTCCTCTCCACGCAGCCTCAAACTGGTTTGTCAGGTTTGTTAACTGTATATATTTTATTAAAATAATGTTTTTCTCAGGTGGTACAGCAGCTTTCAGTTCAGCCTAAAAGTATGGAAATCAATCTAAAAACATCTTAATCAATGCCTGAAGTGGAAAAAAGTCAGTGCTCTTTTATTCACATGTTGACGTGTGTCGGTGATCTCTGTTAACATATTCCAGTTTATTCAATATTTCTTTAAGCATGTTGTACTGTGTCACAGTTCACTAATTATTTTACAAAAAGGACAAGAACATTGTATTGATAAATTACTGCACCCTCGTTCCCCCCGTCGTCCACCGGGCCATGCGGCGGCTCACCAGATGTTCCCCGCATAGTTTATATGTTCATACCACTCGAGGTGCTGCTGTTATTATGAGTCTACTGGAGAACCTGATGGAGAGGAGAGTATCGGCTCCGGAGTTAGGAGTGGAAAAAAACTGATCCAAATATGTATCAGTCTTTTTTTTAAACCATTTGAAATAGATGTTTTTTAATGTCAGAATCAATATATTTGCTTCATCTGAGTCTATGTGGAGGTAGAAGGAAGTTACTTCTTTTATTGTGGTAGTCTGAGTAACGTGACGTCATATCCGTTCGGTATCCGTCGACCAGAACAAACCTCAGAAAGTATTAAAGGGTGGAGGGTGGGCGTGGATCCGACCTCCACCCTCCATGTTAAATCCAGCCTGGTAAACACTACACATCCAGTAAAGGAGGGAAACACTTTGGAAAAGCAGAGCTAGACATCACGGCTAAAGCTGCACGCTAACTCCGTCACGGACGGGAAACGTCACCGTACGGCGGTAACGTGCGGTCCGTCGTAAAAAGTTAACGACAATCCCAAGAAATCACAATATCAAATCTTAATACATATCGAATCGGCACCCAGGTATCCTGATAGTATTGAATCAGGAGATAGGTGTATTGTCCCAACACTGTTCGGTACACAAGAAAAAGTCCCAGTACGCTAAGGACTAAAATCTAGAAGTGCTGGTACTGCGTACCGGTGAGTACTGACCCACTTCAAGTTCAGTCGGTAATGGACTAAAAGTAAATGTAAAATCTTCTGTTTGGCTTTGTAACTGTCTTCCTTCACATATCAGTGTGAGGCAGTAGGTGATGCAGAGACGGAGGACAAGCACGATGCTCAGGATGATGATGAAGAAGAGGTGATGAAGGAGGAAACAGACGTTACCTTTTACCCCGGCTGGTACAAACCCAAGAAGGTTTGTGATGTGGAGCAGACGATGTGTTCAGGTTCAGAGGCCAGGATCCAGACTGGAGGTGCGGTCCAAGTCAAGTCTGAGCCCCAAATACAATCACAGGATCTGACCCAGGAACAGAGCCCGTCTCACCCCAACCGACCTCCACCTGGACCGCAGCACCGCCCTCCTTCCACTGAGCATCATACTCAGACACACCTTCCTCTCCCTCGACTCTCACATGAGTCAGAAACCCAACATCCATCTCTTCACACTGGTACCACGGAGGAGGAGGAGGAGGAGGAGGAGGAGGAGGAGGAGGAGGAGGAGGAGGAGGAAGAGGAGGACATGCAGGGCTGGGTGTGTCTACCTGGAGCTGTGGGTGAAAGCTTCAGCCTCGTAGAGGGCAGTCGTGCTCTTGGAGACGGTTTGTCTGATAATAACGAGAGTCCATCTTCTGTATCACCTCGTTCTGGGAGCTCAGACATGGATGAAGAGGAAGGTGAGCTCACCGACGGACGTGTGGAGGATGCAGAAGAGAAACACGACGAAGATAGTTTAGATGTAAAATGTGCTTCAGAGCTGAAAGTGTTAGGAGAGGGAGATTTAGAAGCTGAGACTGTGAATGAAGAGCTGGAAGAAGGAAGGTGTGATGGAAGGAAAGAAAAGACAGATGCTGTCTCTGTGAGGCAGGATAACGATGGTGATGATGATGATGATGATGATGATGATGATGATGATGATGATGATGGTGGTGTGAAGAGCACAAATAGTTTGGGAGACACAGAGGTTGAGGCTGATAGTTCAAAGAAAGAGGAGGATGGAGAGAAGACTGAAAGTGAAGAGAAAATAGCCTCCTCTGCATCTCTGCAGGTCAGTGTCGTCTGGTTTTACCTTCATCTTCTTCATCTTCGTCATCATCGACCGGGCTGTTTGCACTCTTCACCCACCTGCTGATGTGGCTGCACCTCCACATCTTCATCTTCTTCTTCTTTTTCTCTCTTCTTCTGTCGGGTTGTTCATGTTTTGCAGAGTCACGTCTGGCTGAAACTGCTTCACCTCTGTAGTTTCTGGGTTGTTGGGAAATGGAGAGAGATCAGGAAGGAAGGACGGAGGAGGAAACTTCAAATTAAAAGTTCAGTGAAGGGCAAACAGTCCTCAGTTTTACTTCCCCAGATACTGAAAAGAGTCTTAGAGTCTCCAGATAATTGTATTAGTGTTCATAATCAGTATAGAAGAAGTATTCAGATTGTTACTAAAGTAAAAGTACCAATATATCGTATAATAATAAATTATAAATAAAGTCATTGTAAAAATAATGAGAA
>CAMQGK010000487.1:0-117500 GCA_947000775.1 Pterois miles | reverse complement strand
GATGCAGGTTATGAACAAAAAATATGTTATAGTACTTTTTACAGCATTTTAGTGTTTTACTTGAACACCGGCAGAGGAGTGGTACAGCTTTAGTGTAGAGAAAGTAGTATTTGGAGTAATACTAGTTGTCGTTATTGTAGGAGTATAGTTGTTGTACAATTAGTAGTCAGCAGGGGAATGTAAATATGTTTACTCAAGTACTGTACTTAAATACAAGTTTGATGTACTTTACTTGAGTATTTCGATTTCCTGCTACTTTATACTTCTACTCTACGACATCTCAGAGGGAAATACTGTACTTGCAGTACTACACTACTAATCTACCCAGAAGTACACAAAGTATGTAAAACTGGCTCCACATTGACAACATTAAAACACTCATACATGTATTCATTAGTGATTAAAATATATATATATATATATATATATATATATATATATATATATATATATATATATATATATATATATATATATATATATATATATATATATATATAATTTTATATGAATATGAAACCATGAAAGGGGCCATTCTGCACAATGAGTACTTTTACTTTTCATACTTTAAAACACTATGCTGATACTACTTAGGTACTTTTAAGTAATATTTTGAATGCAAGACTTTTACTTGTAATGGTATATTTCTACTTTTAATTAAATGAAAATAATCTGAGTACTTCTTGCACCACTGCTAGTAGTAGCAGTTGTAGTAATAGGGGAAGTATTACCTGTTTTTATCAGTTAGTTAGAGGAATATGATTTTTAGTTGTTACAGCAGAACTTGTAGTAGTAGTAGTAGTAGTAGTAGTAGTTGTGATTGTACAATGTTGACTGTGTTAGCCTGTTACTGTAGGTATGCCCGCAGGTTATGAACAAAATGTGTGTTGGAGTACTTTTTACTGGATTTTTGTGTTTCTTTCTAATAATTCTGACGACTTGTTAACTCAAACATTTAACATCTCGTGTCCTGGCAGATTTTGGTCAAATTTTACTTAAAATAATAAATAAGTCATGTAGACAGAGAGCCTGCTGTTAGCTAATGTTGAGTTGTAAAGTATTTCTATCAGAGTAGATGAGTGAGGTTGTATCATCCTTTTATCGGTATGTGCTGCTAGTTGTAGTTTCATGTTATTAATGAGTTAAACATGAGTTCTTATTCAGTTTGAGCCACTTTGGTTTGGTGACGTCGTGTGTTTCAGTGCTTTGGTTTGGTGACGTCGTGTGTTTCAGTGCTTTGGTTTGGTGACGTTGTGTGTTTCAGTGCTTTGGTTTGGTGATTGTGGACGTCGTGTGTTTCAGTGCTTTGGTGAAGGAAACGGGATGATTTTTCAGTCTGTGTTTTCTGGTGTGTGTTTGTGTCTGTGCACTTTTTGAGTGTTTGGTGTTTTGTAAGCTGCTGTCTGTGTTTAACGCAGGACAGAGAGGTTCAGATGAGATACTGGTTTGTTTGATACATGTAGATACTAAATAAATCTGATTTCATTCAGTGTGTGTACGAAGAGGTGGCTGCTGGGATATTTGGTTTGTGTGATTTAAACACATCAGCACAGGAGCCGCATATTTAAAAGTCCTCAGGATTTTTAAAAAAAAAGTCTCAAACAAAAATATTTGGACAAGCGCTGCCTCTGTGACGTCATTTGACCACACCGGAAAAGGAATTCCATCGTCGCGTCAGTGGGGATTATGACTTCCTGTTAGGACACGCCTTTTAAATAAAAGCACGAAAACAACATCGAGTTCACTTGAAGTGCCTCAACAATCAGGACACTAAAGTTGAGAGTTGAAAATTGTCATTATTATTATTATTATTGTCATTATTATTATTATTATTATTATTATTACTGGCAGTAGTAGTAGAAGTATTATGTGAGACATAATTTTTACTACCAAGTTTAAAGTTCAGTATATACTGTCGTCACTCCATATGAGACTTATAAAATACTGTATTTCATGTATCCTGGAAACAATCTTTCCACTAATAATAATAATAATAACGTCTAGGCATTTTCTATTTAACTTAAATATTTTTAAAAAGAAGACCCTTTTTAAACACTATACTCACACTTATTTGTGACTTATTTTAACACTAATATTTATAAGTAAGTGATGTTTTTTGAATGGTAATATTTTTACCGTTGAATGTCTTTTGGGTGTTTTTTATAAGCCAGTTTCAAGCTTTTACCACTACCACCACCATGAATACTGTATATTTCTTCCATATGAATTGTATTTTATTGTATTTTTATGTGAGTAAAACAAATAAATATAATCTGGTTTTGATTGCTGTAATGTCTTAGCCTTAGTGTTTAAACTTTGGTTTTTACATTATTTCTTTATCGTGGTGTTTATTTTATTTTATGCTGCTGTCTTTTATTTGTTGATTTATAACATTTTATTGTTTTTTTTCTGTGAAGCATTTTGGACTGCATGTTTGTATGAAATATGCTCTCTAAGTGAATAAAGATGAGTTTAGTAATTGACTCTTTATAGTTTTACTTCCCCGTTTATCTGTCTTTGTGCTGCTGCAACACCTGAAATTCTCACAGGGAAATCAATAAAGGCCGATCTTATTTTGAAATTCCCCACCGGACGTAGCTCGTGCTAGCCGTTAGCTTCACGCGGAGCCCTTTAAGCTGAGCTGGCTGTCGGGCTGTGCTGAGTTCCTGTCGACGACTTTCTCTGAGTGGGAGCAGTCTGTGAAACCAGGAAGATTTCTACACGCCGAGTGGAAAACACACTGAAGAGTCTGTTATCCGCATATCACGCCAGCCGAGGTCAACTTTTAACAAAGCGAGGAGTTCCAGCTCCGTGAAACGACGCCGAAATGGATCCCGCCAGTCAAGGTAACGTTAATTGTTAGCTTAGCGGGCAAGTTAGCTAGCATGTAGCTTAGCTTCAGAAACGCGTAAACTGTTTGGCAAGCAGACAGCGAACGGTTGGAATAAACCTGTCCACCGTTAGCTGTTCACTTTATGTGTCTGGTGGTCTAATCAGGTGAAAGTTTTGATAAGTTTAAAGTTAATAAGTCCTAACAATGATACAGCCGTGAGCACCGGACGGGCCCGCTGCTAAATGACAGGGACAGGGCAGGAGAGGAGGGAGGATCGTGTTACTAATGTCACCAACTTCCCAACATAATTTCAACCGATGTTACTGACATTGATCTAAATAACAAGAGAACGGTGTTATCTTTTCGGTGGCGCTTAACAGGCCTTTAAACTCGAGCGAGGCGAGCTTAAAGCGTTGTAAACAGAAGGACAACTGTTAGCTAAAACAAGTTAGCACTTTTTGTTTTGGAGGCTTCCCAGAGCGCCACAGTCTTTCGTTTGCCTCGTTTATACCTGAATACACGGTTGTCAGTTTGGTCGATCTTAGTCCCACCTTATGGCAACCGCAGCCAGTTTTGCTGACTAACTGGGCATTCACAACAGCCTTGTTGCTGCTGCTAGGATGCTAGCTGCTGCTTGACCACTGTCACCATCGACAGTACTGACAGATATTGACTTCCATCTTTCAGCTCCCTCTGATAGATCATATCTAGGAGGATGAAGAGGGAGAACATACTGTTTCTTCTGCTTTGTCATCTTTTAACTCTAGCTGATATTGTTTATCACCTGTGCCAAGTTGTACATACATACAGTAACAGACTGAAAGTAATAGAGTTAGAAAACTATAACTGAAATTAGGGCTGGACGATATGGAAAAAATACCACAATATTTTGACTAAATACATCAATATCGATATAGCAACGACATTGTAGAGTCGACTAACAATTATTTTCAGCATTTATTAATCTGCTCATTGTTTTCTTGATTAATCGATAGTTGTTTGGTCTATAAAATGTTGAAAAATGTGAAACAGTGTTTTGGTCTCTAATTTCTTGTTTTGTCCACAACTCAAAGATGCCTTTAGAGAGGAGATAATGCATTCAGAATCAAACAGAGAGAAAGTTTAGAGTAAATGACATCCAGCTAGTAGGTAAAGTAACTAGAATGTATGATTATTATTATTGTTGTAAAAATCACATTTAAGAAGCTGTAATCAGAGAGATTTTTCTCTAAAAAAATACTCAAAACAATCAATTATGAAAATAGTTGGCAATTAATTTAATAGTTGTCATAGCTTAAATCTTGTGATCTTGATATATATTGTGATAGTAATAAATTTTAGACTATTTGGATGAAATGGCTTCGGGAAATGTGTGCTCTTAGCAGAATGAAATACCCGACACATTTCAATATATTTATCCAAATTTATCCAAAAAGATTTTCATCAGTGTGCAGCAATGCCCACAGTTGTCTGACACAACCAGAGATATCAGTCCAGACGGCGTGGAAACGTCTCTTTACAGACAAAATGGAGACGAACAGTGGACACATTTCTACTGCCTCACAGTATTTATCGTCATGTTACCCAAATGTCAGCAGTAGTACTGTAGTTTCCTTTAGGGCAACACAATTAATCAAAATTTTGTTAAAATCTCAATATGTCCAGTAATTGTTAAAATGGCTGTTTTCAAAGAAAGGTCTAATGAGCCTCAAAATACTATTTATATTCTCCAGGCTTCTCAAAAATGTCTTTGTTTATTACAGATTCCTACAAAAATCACATCATAATCATATTTTTAATATATTTTTCCAATGAAAATAAGGATAATGATGTAAAAATTATCATTCCCCCAAAATCGCAAATCATACCGCAATTCAAATATTAGTCGAAATAATGGCAATTAGATATTTTTTTTCCAAATCATGCATCTCTTGTTTCCTCATTAGTGCCCTTCCAGTATTTGATCTCACACATGGGTCTGATCACATCTGATATAAAATAATTATTTACTTTAACTGTACAGCAGAGTTAATAGCAGCCAATTACATCTTTGAAACTATGTGACGATATAACAGGAACCATAAATTGAACATAATCCAGTATCTCCAGGGCATTATGGCTACAAAACCTCTTGGGGATATCCTAATTTCCAAGTTGCTTTTTAATGCATCTCGGATTTTGACAGATCTGGGGAAAACAGTGTTTTCATACTATGCACCTTAGCATGTATTACTTTACAAAAATACGTAAAATTAGAATATTTATATCCATTGATAAATTCAGGGCATCACAAAGAATGTGGTGGTTTTCTTCAGAGGCCACTGAGTTAAACCGCTGTTCTTCTGTTTATGTGATTTATTGTTTTTATAATGTGTTGTATTTTAAGGTGTGATTTAGTATGGCTGCTCTGTTGGCCAGGCCTCTCTTACTAAAGACAATTTGATGTCAGCAGCACTTCCTGGTAAAATACAGCTAACTAAGTTGATGATACTGCCTGTATCCTGTAGTTTGTAGTAGTGAGTGTGAGGCGATGATAGGCATGTCATGTTGTATCAGGCCTCCTGTGCCTCGGGATGAGCGCCTTTAGGAAGTCATTAAGCTTGTCTACATTTGTCTGTCTTGAAGTGTAACAAACTGGAGTGAATTAGGGCATGTCTGTCTGAATGAAATCCTGCAGCGACTGTTTCCCAGATGATGCTGTGAAACCTGAGAAGAGGATTTTTTTTTGGACGAGCTTTTTCCCGACTGATGCCGTCTCACCTGACACTGCAGTCAGCATTTGATTATTTTTAAAGTCCAACATTAACAGGTGTCTCTGATGTGTCCATTTTAATGTTTGGTGATAGTGATATTAGCTTTTCCCGGTTCCAGAGGCTGGCCATTTTGGTTGCATATACAACCAAAAATCTGACAAGTACAACTAAACATTTTCATCAGTCGCAGTGGTGAACCTGACATTTAGCCGGTCTATGCTCCTCCTTGAGTGACTTCACAACCATAAAACATGACGGTAATGAAAAATTATGAACACAATTGTTTTTTGTTTAAAAAAAAAAAATTGCAGCCTTGTCCTTTTCACCTAAACTCACTATCAATGGGGACCCACCCTGTTTTTCCCCGATGAAGCAACATCGTGAATGACAAATCTGTGTTGAAATCGGCAGGACGAGAACTAATTAAGGGGAGGTATCATTAATTTATGTCATGTTATATTCAGTAAATATACATATTTTTAGTATTAGTTATCGTGATGTGTTCAGATGTCATTTTTGGTGACAAACTTGAATAAATCCAGTTGTTTCAAAGACTTGTTTTCACAGCAATATCAAATAGATAACAAAGAGGGAATTGTGAACTTCCTAACAAACAACTGGTATTGTTACATCCCTAGTGTTGGCCTATGGAAACTGACAAAAACAATTTAAATGTATTAGGTGCAGTGAAAAATTTTGGGTGCTCCTAAACTGTTGCACCTAAATGGAAAAAGTTAGGCGCACCAGTGAAGCCAATGTGAAAAGTTAGTCTGGAGATCTGTTTTTCTGTGAATAATCTGCTAAATAAAGTCTTGAGCAATCCAATAACAGCAACAATAAATGTGAGATTTGGTGTGAGTCTAAATCAAAGAGAGATCCATGATAAAAGTACCACAGGGACTAATTTTCTACATCTATATCAACAGGAAATAGACCAGGATGCAATGCAGCAGTGAGGTTTTTTAAGTGAGGGGTGTGGTCACAGTGTTTACAGACCAGTTGGACTGCTAGTCAGGTAAGGTGATATGAAGCAAATTATGACCTCGATATGCAGCAGAACCTGACTGTGGGTGTTGTCAGAAGGCAGTCTCTGAACTTATGGAAATCACTAACTGTAAGCATATACACAACTCAAAAGATATCTGAGATTGAGATCGAAATACCAGGAAGACTACTGTAGTCATCCCCCGTCCTGTTCTCATATGAGCTGTGTTGTTGTCTCTCTTTAACTTCGCTGCTGTTGTTTCTGAGGGCCGGTCTGAATCATTCCTAAATCAATATAACTTGAGGGTGGAGCAGTCGTATGTCTCGACAGCTTGTATGCGGATGTTATGGTTGAGACTCTGGATCGCACGGCGGCACCAGCGCTATCTGCAGATAATGCTAATCTTGCTCTTTTGCAACACTGATATGTTTTTTTGTCTGCTGCGTGTCTTGTGTTGTCTGTTGAGTTGTGCAATCAGCTGTAGACATGGATGCTGCACCGCACATCATTATTGTTATTGTATTGCATACAACGAAATTAGAGCGATGATGGCGTAAGGACGAACTCTTTCATGCTTAAAGCAGTTCAGATATCAGGAGGGTTACTGGTAGCAGCCACGGTGCTGCGTGTACACATGCAGCCACCTTCCCAGTAAAAGTTCGCCACCAGCAAAGCATCGTTTGGTTTAGCTGTTTGCCAGTAGTGTGTCTGCCCGGATTAACGATAGTGATTGTCTGACAGTGTGTTTTTGCTACATTAGCAGCTGTTAGCATTGTTGGTGCCAGGGCTGAGTTCCTGCTTCTGAGGCCCCGGGTTCAGGTCCAGCCTGGGCCCCCGGGTTCAGGTCCAGCCTGGGCCCCTTTGCTGCATGTCGTCCCCTCTCTTTCTCCCCACTTCACTCTGTCAATCATCAATAAAGGATAAAAATGCTAAGAAAATGTTACGAGCTCATTTGTGACAGTGTATGTTTCTAATTCTTTGACTACGACTACATAACGTCTGTTTCAGGGACTCCAGTTTGTTTGTTTCTTCCCCCCGTTGTGTCCGTTCACACCTGCTCTGACTGTGCAGAGCTCCTGTAGTTGCCAAAGTTGTGACGCTGTCTTCAGTGACTGCAGATGTACTCATTGTCATAGAAATGCTGACAGTGGCAGATTTCACTGTTAAATGTGTAGTCTTTTGCTGTCGACTATCTCTGGAAAACTTCATGTTATGGCAGTGTTTTGTTCTTTTTGGGAATTGTTTTGTCACCGTTCCTGTTTACAGAAAGCAAAGTTTTAATGGTTCTCAGACAAGTGTCTTCAAGTTCCTCTCCCAGAGTGCAGTTCAACTCCTGACTCCACTAATTGCCACTCTCTCTTCCTGTCGGATATCTCCTGCTGGCCACAGCAGCCTTTTCCTGGCTTCGGTTCGTCTGTGTGTGAAATAGATACTGAGAGACGGAGCATCTTAGTAAACCGCTCAAGGCTTTTAGCACTTCAGCTGATCTCAGCGCGGATTTGTTTACCCCTCTGCTGCCTCTCTATTTCACTTTCCCATTAACTTCTTCTATTCTTCACCTTGTCTTCTTCCTCCCTTGATCACATCACCTCTGTCTCTTACTCCAGATATCAACCTGAACTCTCCTAACAAGGGCCTTGTTGTGGATCATTCAGACAGCCTGTCCGATGTGCCGGTGGAGGGAGCGGTGGAGGGGGCGGCGGGGAACGCAGCCAACCCTCTTCCTCCCGGCCTGACAGAGGAAGAGGCTGAGGAGCTCCGCACAGAGCTCTGTAAGGTAGGACTCAGATGTTCCTGAATCACCAGGTGTTTACATGTAACTAACTACAGGCCTGAACAGTCATGTTTGTTCATGACGTAGGAACATACTAGGGGTGGGAAAAGAAACAATTCACCTACAGCATGTATCACCATTTCTTTTTTTTTAAATATCACAATCAATATATCTGCTTCATCTGAGTCTATGTGGAGGTCAAAGGAAGTTACCGCTCTTATTGTGGTAGTCTGAGTAACGTGATGTCATATCTCTTCAGTGTCCATCAACGAAAACAAACCTCAGAAAGTATTAAAGGTTGGAGGGTAGGGCAGAAGTATAAAACATCACATGTCCCTTATAAATTAAAAAGAAAATCCCACTAATCTCTGAGGGAAATTGGGTTGTTGGATAAAAACTGTAATCAATAATTCCTGACAATGATCCTGATATATTTGACTTCAGGACATCTCTGACTACAGACCTGCTGAAAATCAGACATTTTACTGGTTTCATTTAGAGATTTTTCAAAATAAAAGTCCCTAGAAGTGTAGGATTCAACTTTTCCCTCCATGGTCTAGTGGTAAAAAAAAGTTAACAACAATTACAATAAATTGTAACATTGAATTGCAGTTCTTAAAATACATATCAAATCGACACCCAAGTATCGTGATAGTATTGAATCAGGAGACGGATGTTTCGTCCCAGCTGTAGTGTTTACAGGTAACTCGCTATAGTCTTGAGTAGTTGTGTTTTGTGGATGTTGTGGGAAAATACCCACAAATAGGAATCAAAGGTTTTATTAAAGACCTGACACAGGTTTTGCTCTGATGTGTGAATTCTCTGTGGGTTTTTTATAACTACCTGACTTATAACATGCAACTTAGGGTGCATTCACAAGCAGCATTTCGTCTTTATTCAAACTCTGGTGTGGTTTGTTTGGGCAGTTGTGTACACAGTAATTGTACTCTGGTGCCGACCGGAACAACCGGACCGAGACTGCTTGTGAGAAATGGTCTATAGATAGATAGGAATAGAATAAAATAGATAGGGAGATACTTTATTCATCCCCAAAGTGAAATTCACACATTCCAGCAGTGTATAGACACACATGATTAAGGACACGCAATAAACACTAAAAAGAGTTGTGCAGTGTGTATTGCAGTACGAAAGTATGGAGCAGAAGCGGTGAAGATGTTGCATCCGCATCCCCCCTCCCATGACATTAACGTTGACCTTTGACCCCCCTGGGTGAATACATGGGGGAGGAACAACCTTCAGCAGCCTATCACTGAAGCTGCTGCTCTGCCTGGAGATGGTGCTGTGCAGTGGATGTCCAAAAATACAATACAAAAATAGAGATCTTTATGAAGTCCGAAATTGGAGGAGGAGGGATTCGTGCATCGATCAGTGCTGAGTCAAGGTGAAAATACTGCCACAGATATCAAAGTCTGTGATTCTCTGCGTAGAAGTGGCAGCTCTTGAGATGAAAAAGATAAATTTGCTTCTTTGTACACGACCCTCAGCAAATGATTTTATTCTTTAATTTAGTCCGCTTAAATAGAAAACAAACCGACGGTATCAGTTTCACTCTGATTCGGACGAAGCAAACGGACTATGGCTTGTGAAAAGTACTGAAAGCTCAAGGGCTAAGTAGTAGGGACGTACTGTTGTCTTTTCATGGCAGACATTTTGGCATGTCATAATAGATAAAGCAGCAGCTGTAATTACTAACTATAATGATGGCTGTGTTCCATTTAGATATGCCAGTTTCAGCCTCCAGGTGTTGTGCTTGCCTAGAATGCTTAATGGAACAAAGCAGTTCTTGAAGGTTTTAGCTCAACTTGTGTTTTTCCTGGGAGTCGAGATGTTTGCAAACATGACGCAGAGTAGATGGATTATTTGAATATGATTTTGCAGTGAATAACAGCAAGTATCTTTGTTTGTCAGTGGAAAACAAATTCAAATCTATATATCCAGGTAGAGCACTGTGATTGAAGAAAACTCTTAACACTTTCTGACGGCTCTGTTGTGATTTTAGGTGGAGGAGGAGATCAACACCTTGCGTCAGGTTTTGTCAGCCAAAGAGAGACATGCCACAGAGCTGAAGAGGAAACTCGGCCTCAGCCCGCTCAGCGAACTCAGGCAGAACCTCACCAAGAGCTGGCAAGACGTACAGACCTCCAACGCGTATGTATTAATGCGTATTAATCAGACTGGACCATTCAGACACAACAGATGAGACAGAAAGTCACTTGAAGTAGCTCCCAAGATATTATGTCTATCCAGTCTCTAAATTATTAATATATACACCACAAACTTATCCTGAGTCAGGGCTCCTCAAGTTTGTTTTTGAACCTTCTGTCACAGAGTTGATGACCTTTGACCCATGTAGATTGTGGCTTTACTACGGCTCCACTAGATTTCTCTCTGGATTTTCTCCTCTGAAAATCTGAAATCTAATTACATTGGTATTTACTTGTATGCTAAACAAGCATTAGGTCCTTTTTTACTTGGACACCTACAGTAGGTGGCTGGTGATGTAGCAGCAGCTCACTCCTTGTAAAAGCTGCTACTGCGAGCATCTCGCTACTTAAACCAAGATAAAATCATTATTTTGTCAGCTCCTATAAGTCCCGATCTGGCATTAGTCTGGACATGTAGCCTCAGCTACCAGAGGGTGTTAAAGTAATAGATTCATGAGTTTGAAGGGTTATCAGATGCCCAAACATTGTACAGTGGTTTATAATACTGGGGGAAAGGATTTTATGACCGTAGAGTTACCCCATTCAGGTTGCACAGTAATCATTGGGAATGGGCCGTTGCACGTATTTGATTGGCTAAAACTGTTGGTTGCCAGATGACGTAGCATTAGCTCAACTGTTTGTTGTCGAACAGCCTTTTCTTTTTTTATTTATTTTTTACTTATTGACCCAGTTAATCCATACGTGGACTTTGTTCTCCACGATACAAACTCATTTCATCATACAATATAAATGAATGAGAGAAAGAACGTGTTGTAACATAATCATCACATCTAATAGGGATGGAGGGAAAAACTTGATTCAGCTTTCTATTGCAATATTTTTTCTATTTTTTAATGCCAGCATGGATATATCTGTTTCATTTGAGTCTATGTGGAGGAAGAAGGAAGTTACCGCTTTTATTGTGGTAGTCTGAGTAATGTGACGTCATATCCGTTCGGTATCCGTCAACCAGAACAAACCTCAGAAAGTATTAAAGGGTGGAGGGTGGGCGTGGATCCGACCTCCACCCTCCATGTTAAATCCAGCCTGGTAAACACTACACATCCAGTAAAGGAGGGATCAAGAAAATACCCCATCAAAGACTGATTTAAAGCTAGAGTTAAGATACTGGTATCAAATGAAACTAGATAACCGAAATGTCCATCGGTACCGACCAGGTCATACTAGCTTGAGAGGAAGGAGGTTCAGTAACGCTCCAAACTTATGGTACCTATTAGCGAGGATTTTTTTAAAGCTAAATGCATTACCTGTGAGGTTTTCGAGACAGTATCTGTCATTGTGTTGTGTTGTTAAGTGATTTCAATAATAAATATAAACATACATTTGCATAAAGCAGCATACTGATCCACTCCCATGTTGATAAGAGTATTTAATACTTGACAAATCTCCCTTTAAGGTTCATTTAGAACAGATAAAAAAAATGTGTGGGCAACCGTGTGATTAATCATGATTCAATATTTAAATTTTACTAAACTTTATACTTTATACTTTAAACTTTATATATTTTTTATTTTAATTTTTTTATTACAGTTTAATAAGATGAAAAAATAATGTAGGTTACAAATGTTAGCTGACATGACTTTGAGCAGCATCCGGTGAGATGAATGAGCACTCCCTGCATACTTTCTCTGATAACGATCAGGAAGAGCCAGTCACTAAATGACTCACCTTGTGGTGACGCATCCATCTGCTGAAGTCTTTTCACTGTTCTAGCAGCGGTTTACATTATACAGGATGGTGAACCTTTTAAACAAGTGACTAACAGAGACAGATGTGCTCTATTATCAGATATAATCATCAATCTAGTTGGACAGTTTGAGAACAAATATTTAGTTTTTATCGTATTTTTTAAACACAGCAACTGTTTGACTCTACATTTAATGATTTAGCATCATCAGACTCTGTCAGTTAATTTAGTTTGTAAAATGGTGCGATATGATTACACATGATTAATTGAGCAGCTGTGGTTGGAAATGTTCACTCAGAACGATCTTAACGAGCTCACAACAAATGATACTGCTGATTAAGTCATTAGAGTTTGGCTGGGCAAACTATTCAGAGTTTGATAGACTTTACTTGATTTTATTAAAGTCAGGTTACTCTTTTCTTGGCTGATTTAACTCCTCTCATATTATCTGGAGGATATACACCAATCAGCCATAACATAATCACCTAATGGGCATAATGTCCGGTGAAATGAATAACGCCTACTATCTTGTTATTATAGCACCTAGCAGTGGGTGGGATGTATTAGGCAGCAAATGAACACTTTGTCCTTGGAGTGTTGGAAACAGAAAAAATGGGCAGCATACTAGTACAACCAGACCGGCCGCATGGCGGCTGCATGGCGGCTAGAGCTGGGTTAGAGCTGCCACACTGCCCACAGACGTACGTCTCCACTGTGTATCAGCTGCGTCTCTTCTAGAGATTTGAGGTCTCGCCTATTTTTTATATATACACAGATATACCGTATTTTTCGCACTATAAAGTGCACTTAAAGTACTTTAATTTTCTCAAAAATCAACAGTGCGCCTTATAATCCGGCGCGCCTTATGTATCAGTTCTGGTTGTGTTTACTGACCTCGAACCAATTTTATGTGGTACAGGGCGTCAAAAATCTGTCAAAATGTTTTATTATGACTTTGGTGGCTACGAAGCCGCACCGCTGGATGGACTGTCGGAGCATTACGACACTCACCGACACCGTCAGAACCAAAGTGAAGAAAACTACTTTGGAGCTCGCCGTCAATCCGGGTGGATTAACTAAAGAACTCCAACCAGATATTGATGTCAAAGTTAAACTGCGAGCTGCGTGGGAGCGTTGGATGACAGAAGGCCAACACACATTCACCAACACAGCGAGGCAACGCCGGGCGAGTTACTCCACTATCTGCCGATGGATCATGGATGCCTGGGCCAAGGTATCAGCGTCAAGTGTCGTCTGAGCGTTCGCGAAGGCCGGAATCATCACTGAACAGCTGAGTAACAACAACGAGACCGACTCGGATAATGACGAGAGCGCCTTATGTATGAAAATAGACATGTGCACCTTATAATCCGGTGCGCCTTATAATCCGGTGCGCTTTATAGTGAGAAAAATATGGTACATAAAACACAGAAAAAATAAATATATAATATTAAATAAATAAAATAGAAAAAAATGGTAAGAAAACCTTGTGACAGGTTGACAGGCGTTGCATCCACAGATGTTTTCTGTCATGTGATCTTCCATCTCCTCCCTCATTGGTGGCTGCATCTCAGCTGAGTATTTAAAACTGGCTTAACGTTTTGATTGTTCAAGATGACGAAGGCTTTTGAAACGCTTACGGTTGTTTGCCCTGTATATAAAAGAAGCCCCTTTATCTGAGAGTGCTGGAGATTTGGTCTGTATTATACAGTTCATATCAGTCATCTACACTGTGTTAAATGAGATGTAGTTAAATTCAAAATAAGAAACTTGACCAGTGTCAGATTTTGCTAATCCCGTGGATTTGTGTCACCTCGTAACATTAACTTTATATGTTATCGCGTTGCATAAAAAGTCCATTTTGTGTTTAGAGCCAGCTTGCTTTGAGCCGTTGAGGTTGACCTCAGCAGCGTAACCCCTCCTGTCTCTGTTTCTAGCTATGTGAGAACCACTGAGAAACTGGGCGAGTGGAATGAGAGAGTGGCCAGCTTGGATCTGTGAGTCCTGCACTGTTTGCTGCTCGCTCACCGCCGACGTCTGGCCGTCTGTTTGCTCTCTCACACTCTGACTTTTACTCTCTCGCTGTCCTTCTCCGTTCTCACCTTCTAACCATGTTTGAGAGCAGTCGGTGTTTAACTTTGTGTCCGTGAGGAAGACAAACATTTATCTCTTTATTCTTCTCTTTGCCCGTGTTGAATGTAAAGGAATGCTACCATATGAATGTGCATCTATCTATTTCAGATGTGATTGAGCTTAAAGATCTGTAACTGTAAAACCGTCTATGGGACATTTTGAAAGGTGATGGATTTGATCTTTGACTCTGTTTCGGAGCTTTTCCACTCCCCCTTTTCTCCTACTTTAAGTTCAAGATTGGCCTGTTGCATGTATGGCTAGACTTTTAGCACTGAAGTGGGATTTGGTGTCTCTGTGTTTTAACCACTGAGTTACATAACTGATTCTCCTGAATCTGTTTGTCCACTGTGGCCTGTGACTCACCTTTTAGTGTTTGATAATCTCCTTTTTTTTAAGGTGGTGCTGTAGGCTGAGATGTGGCAGGATTTCATTAATAGAAGTCAGTAGGGGTGGGAAAAAATCAAAAAATGTGATTTATTTATTTTTTTATGATTCTGAAATAGATTTTTTTAATGCCAGAATCCATATATCTGCTTCATTTGAGTCTATGTGGAGGTAGAAGGAAGTTACCGCTTTTATTGTGGTAGTCTGAGTAATGTGACGTCATATCCGTTCGGTATCCGTCAACCAGAATAAACCTCAGAAAGTATTAAAGGGTGGAGGGTGGGCGTGGATCCGACCTCCACCCTCCATGTTAAATCCAGCCTGGTAAACACTACACATCCAGTAAAGGAGGGAAACTTTGACTTCAGGACATCTCTGACTACAGACATGCTGAAAATCAAACATTTTACTGGATTCACTTAGAGATTTAACTAAGTAAACGTCCCTAGATGTGTCTTATTCAACCTCCCAAATTGCAATTCTTAAAATAGCAATACATATTATCTGTCTTTTAGTGTTATCATGTACTGTAAATATATCATTCTTTTTTCTTTCTCTTCAGTTTTCTGTCTCTACATCCCTCCCATCAGTATCACCTGTCAGTTTTTACTTCCTGTCCCAGAGGTCAGACGTTTCCTCTTCTTCCATTCAGAAGTGATGACACACCTCCTCTTTATTTCTTAGCTGACAGTAGGAGCAGAGAAATGTTTAGAAATAAAAGTCAAGGCTTTGCTGTAGTATAATCAGGCTACTTTATGGTTATTTAGCTGGTCTGGCAGCCTTTTCTAGCAGGGCAACAATCGTCATCAAGAGATTTACTCAGTTGTGTTTACCTAGATGGCCCAAATTGATCATTTATATGTGGAGAATCAGGCTCTTATTAAGCCCCTCTCTGGTTATGGTTGCCAGTTACATAATGATTTGAGCCTGAGGGCTGATAAAATTGGCTAAATAAAATAAAATCCCCTGGCACACAATGGAAAAGCAGCAATGATGTAATGATATAATAGTGTTCAGCTGGTGCCCATTAGTTATTGCCTGGGTTGGACGGATTATGAGACTCTGGGACCCGGGTTACAACATTCATGGTTGTTTTGCATCTTTGGGTGAAAACTGAACCTGAGCTTCAGTATTTTCTTCATGCCTGAGATTAAAAAAAAAGCATCAACTCCATAACCACTTCTCTCCATACATACTATATATACAAAAATCCTCTATGGAAATCAGACTGATGGATTATATTCACCAGAAGTATAAAACATTACATGTCCCTTATAGATTAAAAAGAAAATTCCACTAATCTGTGAGGGAAATGTCTTTATTCTTTGATTTTTGGGTGTAATCAATAATTCCTGACAATGATCCTGATATATTTGACTTCAGGACGTAACTCGCTTTAGTCTTGAGTAGTTGTGTTTTGTGGATGTTGTGGGAAAATACCCACAAATAGGAATCAAAGGTTTTATTAGTGACCTGACACAGGTTTTATCAGCCCTGAGGGAAACTTGTGTTGGGTTAAATAAAAGCTTAAGGATCCTCTGATGTGTGGATTTCTTTCTGCTGTATTTTTTTTTTTTATTTTTTTATTAAACATGTAACTGCATGTCTTGTAACGGGTAACTTAGGACGCTTTCACAAGTCCACATTCCAACATTTAGTCTTTAATCAAACTCTAGTGTTGTTTGTTTGGGCAGTTGTGAACACAGTAATCGTACTCTGGTGCCGACCAGAACAACCGGACCGAGACCGCCTGTGAGAAACGGTCTCAGACTGTTTCCAAGCGAACCGAGGCTGCCCTTGAATGCACTTGTTGAGTTGGACACAGGTAAAGGACAGGTTGACATGAGTGGGAGACGACTAGCTGATGTCTGCTTGATGTCTGGGCTGAAGAGAAAACAACACAGAATGTGATAAATAAAGTCCACAAATATAGTGATGTTTATAAAGTCCTAAACTGGAGGAGGAGGGATTCATGCGTCAATCGGTGCTGAGTCAAGGTGAAAAAACTTCAGCAGCAAGATATCAAAGTCTGTGATTCTCTGCATAGAAGTGATGGCTCTTGAGATGAAAAAGATAAATTCGCTCCTTCGTACACGACCCTCAGCTGCTGCTGCTGTAGCTGCTGCTGCTGCTGCTGGCTGCTGCTGCTGCTGCTGCTGCTGCTGTAGATGCTGCTGCTGTTGTAGCTGCTGCT
This sequence comes from Pterois miles, assembly GCA_947000775.1. Taxonomy (NCBI): domain Eukaryota; kingdom Metazoa; phylum Chordata; class Actinopteri; order Perciformes; family Scorpaenidae; genus Pterois; species Pterois miles. Next base: position 100,511 of record CAMQGK010000487.1, on the reverse strand, counting down.
GCTGCTGCTGTAGCTGCTGCTGCTGTTTCTGTAGCTGCTGCTGCTGCTGTTGCTGCTGCTGCTGTTGCTGCTGCTGCTGCTGTAGCTGCTGCTGCTGCTGCTGCTGCTGCTGCTGCTGTAGCTGCTGCTGCTGCTGTTGCTGCTGCTGTTGTAGCTGCTGCTGCTGCTGTAGATGCTGCTGCTGCTGTAGCTGCTGCTGCTGTTGCTGCTGCTGTTGTAGCTGCTGCTGCTGTTGTAGCTGCTGTTGTAGCTGCTGCTGCTGCTGTAGCTGCTGCTGCTGTAGCTGCTGCTGCTGCTGCTGCTGCTGCTGTTGTAGCTGCTGCTGCTGCTGTAGGGTGTTGTGCTCTCTCTCTGTAGCTCTCTCTTATTCTGCTGCTGCTGTAGCTGCTGCTGCTGCTGCTGTTGTAGCTGCTGCTGCTGTTGTAGCTGCTGCTGCTGCTGTAGCTGCTGCTGCTGCTGCTGCTGTAGCTGTTGTAGCTGCTGCTGCTGTTGTAGCTGCTGCTGCTGTTGTAGCTGCTGCTGCTGCTGCTGTTGTAGCTGCTGCTGCTGCTGTTGTAGCTGCTGTTGTTGCTGCTGTAGCTGTTGCTGCTGTAGCTGCTGCTCTTTCTCTCTGTTGTTGCTCTGTTTTTTGCTGCTGTAGCTGTTGCTGCTGTGCTGTTGTAGCTGCTGTTGCTGCTGCTGCTGCTGCTGCTGTAGCTGCTGTTGCTGCTGTAGCTGCTGCTGCTGCTGCTGTAGCTGCTGCTGCTGCTGCTGCTGTAGCTGCTGCTGCTGTTGTAGCTGCTGCTGCTGTTAGCTGCTGCTGTTGCTGCTGCTGTAGCTGCTGCTGCTGTAGCTGCTGCTGTTGCTGCTGCTGCTGTAGCTGCTGTTGCTGCTGCTGCTGCTGTAGCTGCTGTTGCTGCTGTAGCTGCTGCTGCTGCTGCTGTTGTTGTAGCTGCTGTAGCTGCTGCTGCTGCTGCTGTAGCTGCTGCTGTTGTAGCTGCTGCTGCTGTAGCTGCTGCTGCTGTTGTAGCTGCTGCTGCTGCTGCTGTAGCTGCTGCTGCTGTAGCTGCTGCTGTTGCTGCTGCTGTAGCTGCTGCTGTAGCTGCTGCTGTTGCTGCTGCTGCTGCTGCTGCTGTTGTTGTAGCTGCTGTTGCTGCTGTAGCTGCTGCTGCTGCTGCTGTTGTTGTAGCTGCTGTAGCTGCTGCTGCTGCTGCTGTAGCTGCTGCTGCTGTTGTAGCTGCTGCTGCTGTAGCTGCTGCTGTTGTAGCTGCTGCTGCTGTAGCTGCTGCTGCTGTGAGGTCTTACGCTAAATGGAAATTTCCATGTGGCTGCTTCCGATATGAACTGGATTGACGAGCTCACTCAGCAAGTTAATCTAACCTGACTGCTGCTGACACTGATCTTGACTTTTACACACACTTAACACACCTTCACAAACAGCAGCCGGTGCTGCGGTCTTGGTTTTGTTCTACTTCTGCATGCGGAATGTCTGCTTACACATTTCTCACCCTCTTCGTGTTGGATTTTCAGTCATGTGTTTGCTCACACCGCCAGAATAATTGTGGAGTAGCAGAAACACAAGCAGACAGAGCCATTGTCGTGGTTCAGGCCTTCACACGAGTGCAGTACAGGGAGTCGGTGCATGTGTTGCCTGGTCGTGCCTGGCGACCAGACGGGCGGCTCAGACTTAAGATAAGATAAGATAAGATGAACCTTTATTAATCCCCGTAGGGAAATTCAGTTTTTACCTTAGTTCAGTTAATTTCACACAGTACATATACCTGCATAAATGGAGAGATGTCAGAGTGGGGGGGGGGCTGCTCCTGACAAGCACCCCGAGCAGTTGGGGGTTTGGTGCCTTGCTCAGGCGCACCTCGGCAGTGCTGAAGAGGTAAACTGGCACCTCTCCGGCAACCAGTTGCTCTTGGTCCATGTTGGGACTTGAATCGGTGACCCTCCGATTCCTAAACCAAGTCCGTACAGACTGAGCTACTGCCGCCACTTGCTGCTGAACAAGTGGGAGGAGAGCAAAGGAATGTGAGGGAGGGAGGAAAGGGAAGAGAAGGAGATGGGATTTTAGAGAGAGACAGAGAGAGAGATGCTCACAGAACTGAACTGAGCTGAACAAAGAAATAAATGGGTTATGAATTATGAATATGTTGGAGGCACAAAGACTCAGAGTGGGTTGCCATGAAAACTGCAGAGTCTGTCAGCTGTTATACTCGACTTTCAAGTCGGTTAATTGTGCTTAATTAGCATGACAGTCAAAATAAAACAACATTTTATGCTACAGATGGAAAGAGAAAGTAAGTTTCAACACCTTTCCTTTAGCTGTGTGTGTTACACCAGCAGTGTGATGGACCTGGACCTGAATGTTCGACTAGTCGATCATTGTGTTGTGTTTTAGCCCCACTGGTTTACATCCATCCATCTTCAATTGCTTATCCCGTTAGGGGTCGGGGGGAGCCAGAGAAAAGGGAGGAGCAGGAGAAAACCCATGCCCACCCACCCAACACGGGGAGAACATGCAAGCTCTAAGTCAGATTCGAACCTGTGACCCTCTTACTGTGAGGCAACAGTACTGACCACTGCAGCCCCTACTGGTTTACAAACATGCATAAAACATACTAAACCTTTTGGAAATAGTGTGTGTGTGTGTGTGTGTGTGTGTGTGTGTGTGTGTGTGTGTGTGTGTGTGTGTGTGTGTGTGTGTGTGTGTGTGTGTGTGTGTGTGTGTGTTAGTTTTGGTTTGGTAGTTGAGCGTATCAGGTGCCCTTTGTGCTCAGTTCATTTTCTCATATATTTATTAAAATTATGTTGATTATAATTGCTAAATACTTTGATCGATGGTCTCTATAAAGGCCGATCAGAGGAACCGATAAGATGAATTGAAACAGCACTTCCTGTCTGAACAACGCAGTTGGTTAACATGGGTGCCCACATAAATTTAGGATGAGACCATCTGTTAACCTCCAGGCCGGCATGTGTAACAGAGCAGAGAGGTGGTTAACCTCTGACAACATCTTGAAACTGTGATTCTGTTTCTCAAAATAAATCCTTGTCAAAGAAACAACTGTCCAACTGTAAAGGAGACAAAACCCTGTTTGTGTTCAAAGTGCTGTGTTCTCTGCTGTGAGACAAATCCAGCAGTTAACCGGTGAAGTGTTGTTCGGACAGATGCTGGTCAGTGTGCATGAAGTCACTGTGCTGTACACTCAGCAGCATTGTGCTGATGAAGGCTTTCTCCTCTCCATATCGTAGTGTTGTGGTAGCTGTTATTCTGTTATTTGACATGTTAAACGCCGAGCGGTGATCAGTAGCTTTGTGTTTCTGCCTTGTATTTATTCCATGTCAGTCTCATACATCAGCAACATGGTCAAAAATAAAAATCGTAAAAATGAACAGGATTCAAGTGTAAAACTTTTTTAATGAAGCAACAAATTGGTCCGCACTTCCAGTATAGTATAATTATATTATGATAGTCTGAGGTCTTTATCATCATGTCACTGTCATCCAACTAGAGGGATGTTTTATTTGAATGACTTTCAGAGTCCAGAATAAGTAAAATGAGTCAGCAAAGTTTAGAGGAAAGTTTAAAAATAAAATTAGCAGAACTTTGTGTACCAGATATAATGAACAGAGTATATAAATATAGGATTGAACTGAATATATCGGCCCCATTGTTACAGATATCTGATCCAGTATCGGTGCATCCCTGCACAGACTCAGAGGTCTCAGTTCACTGTTTCTGCTGTTCAAAGAGGAGTTTTCATACTGATCCTGCCTGTTTTTATCAGATCAGAGTAAATAAAACCCCCCTCTAATTTTTATATAATCAGTCACAGCTTCCATTCAGATAACATGTTGTCCACATTATGTCAAAATATGCCTCCAGTGTTTTCTGACTGCCTGCACACCAGCTGAAAAGGCATTTCCCACCACTCTGCTTCAGTAGGATGTGATTTTATATGTAGCTGTGTGCAGTCTCTTGAATATAGAAACAACACTGAAGCAGTTGACTGTGCTGGTTGTGTTGAGTGAGGCGTTCCTGGTGTTTGGATCAGGAGTCTTATGACCACCAGTGTTCAAAGCCTCCATCAGATGGATGTAAAGTTAGATCTCCTGTCTTTCTTTGGTTGGCCGGGTTTCCTCAGCTGCTATTGTGTTACAGAGCTGTCAGCACAAACACTCTTCCTCTCTTTCTCTAAATACCAAGCAGGCAGGACTCTGTGCATGTGTGTGATGAAGCTTTGTATACTAATCACGAAGACGCCTGCTGTGTGGTGTTTGGTCCGTTAACCTGTTTGGTGTTTGACATTCACCTTGGGACTGTTTTCAGGTCACACTAAGGCTACATCCACACTAATACCATGATTTAAAACAAAAACGTCCAGATCAGTGTTTCAGCGCCTTTCCAGAAATACCGTCCGTCCATACTACTGTTCTTGAAAATGCATAATCACATGACCTTTCACTTACACTGGGCATGTGCATGCCGGTGTAAACAGGAAGCAGATTTACTGATGCTGCTGGACACAGGAATTGATGCACAACGCTGAGTAATAGCTGAGTAATAGCTTTCCTCCTGCGCATGTAGGCAGTCATATTATTATAAAATGTAGAATTTAGCTGTACAACAGGACGATTCACCCATCTCCTGGTTTGATACTATCACAATACTCTGATGCAGATTTGGTATGTATTGTGATTTATTATGATTTTTATCAACTTTTTTTATACTTGACTGTGGGGGGAAAAGTTAAATCAGACACTTCTAGGGACTTTTACTTTGTAAAATCTCTAAACGAATCCAGTAAAAATGTTTGATTTTCAGCATGTATGTAGTCAAATATATCAGGATCATTATCAGGAATTATTGATTACAGTTTTTATCCAACAACCAAAAAATCAAAGAATAAAGACGTTTCCCTCACAGATTAGTGGGATTTTCTTTTTAATCTATAAGGGACATGTAGTGTTTTACTTTGTTTACTTCTGCTGAATATAATCCATCAATCTGATTTCCATAGATGGATTCTGTAGATCCAGTTCCCTTTGTTAACACCTTATTTTGAAAAGCGGCCGTAGTCCCAGGTGTCTACTTCCTCTAACTCCTCCAAGGTGGTCTCTAGCTCTCCGTCAGCTCCGTTCTCTTTATCCATCCATGGTCAGCTCCATCGGGGCCGTCTGAATGCATTTAACATAAATGTCAGTATATGGAGCTCTACAGTCGTAGCGTCGGCCCGTCGGACCACGGAGACGAGAGCGACGGCCGGCCGGACCGCACGTTACCGCCGTACGATGACGTTTCCCGTCCGTGACGGAGTTAGCGTGCAGCTTTAGCCGTGATGTCTAGCTCTGCTTTTCCAAAGTGTTTCCCTCCTTTACTGGATGTGTAGTGTTTACCAGGCTGGATTTAACATGGAGGGTGGAGGTCGGATCCACGCCCACCCTCCACCCTTTAATACTTTCTGAGGTTTGTTCTGGTTGACAGATACCACTCACTCAGACAACCACAATAAAAGCGGTAACTTCCTTCTACCTCCACATAGACTCAGATGAAGCAGAAATATCGATTCTGACATTAAAAAATATATTTCAAATTCAAAAAGAAAAATTGCAATATGTAGGTGAATCACTTATTTTTTATTTTTTTCACCAGCAAGGTCAGTAATGCTTAAAATTCCTGATCTGGTATTCCAGGCTGATGTTTGTTTTCTCCTGGGAAAGGGTCACATGATGGGACGTGACGAATCAAGGAGGTCCCATCGTGACTGGTAGACCAAGGAGGAAGCAAACGTCGGTGTCTGCGTCAGCAGTCTCTGTTTCTGCCAATCGGCTAAAACACAAACCCCAGAGTTTTAAAACTAAAATGGGGTCAGCAGTGTTTCCAAATGTCTCTGTTATAAGCTTTCTTAAACACGGGCAGCAGGATAAACCAAAAAGAGTTTTTGGTTTTAAAACAGAAGTGTGTTAGTGTGGATGTGGCCTCAGGCATCAAGGTTTTCAGGTGTTCCTGTCGGAGTCTGTCCTCACTGCTTCCTGCAGAGTGGAAGTGGATTGACTTATTACACTGAAGTAGACGCACAATAAGCTGAACAGTTATTTTTAGTATTTAGTCAGAAGAATGTTGGAAAATACTGGTGTTTATCTTGTGATTAGGCTGTTTTTTTAATCTAAATGAGGGAAGTTAGTCAGAACGTGTAATCCATTAATATGTAATGCGTATGCTCTCCCAAAACATTTCATGACTTTGCTTTAAATGACTATAATACTGTAACTTGTTCATTCTCTATAAATAGCTGCATTTTCGTCTCTTTAAAAGTCTCTGGCTGTTTTGCAGCACTTACACAGTGAGCTGTGATGATTATGCTGTGATTTTTGATCTGTACCAAACAAAGATGAAGTCTGTTGAGTATGATGTGTAGGCCAGGACATCTCTGCAGCGTTACTGTATTAAATTTAAGATTGTATTTTTGGACAATTTCCCATTTTAACAAATGTTGTGCCTCCTGCAATTTGGAAAACTGGATTAGGCCATATTGCAATTTTGAGAAAATATTGTTTAATTGTGCAGCCCTAATTATTAGGACCATAAACCACCATAAACCAGCAGTATTCCTCTACAGTTTAAATGAACAAATACTCCTTTATTCTGGTGGAGTGTGAACTGTTTCTCATTGCGTTGACTCCGTCGTGTGTTGGTCACATTCAGCATTGTGCAGTACAAAAATCTAATTTCTTATTTGTATTGTTAAACTTCTTAAAGTGTAAATTCATCTAGTCCTCATGATAAATGGACTTGCAGTTATACAGCACTTTTCTAGTCTTCTGACCACTCAAAGCTCTTTTCACTACATGTCAGCATTCATACACTGATGGCTGCCGTGCAAAGAGCCAACTTTATCCATCAGGATCTGATCTAAATACTCCTCTGCACACCGATGGTTCAACCTTGGGGAGCAATTTGGGGATAAGAGTTTTGCTCAAAGACACATCGACATGTGACCGGAGCAGCCGGGGATTGAACCACCGACCCTCTGATTGGTGGATGACCTGGTCTACCCTCTGAGCCCCAATCTTCCAGTTATCTGGAGCAAAATATCATATGTCAAATGCTGAATTTCTGTAGTTTAATTTCTGTTTACATTGTGCTGTTTGTTTAAAAGTTTCTGCACATCCACCAAAAGCCCACAGATGCTGCCAGGAAGACTCAGGATGTGAGGAGTCGGTGTTGCCTCTGATTCTACTGAACTCTGTTGTGCTCTACTGTACTGTATTGTGAGTGTGTCTCTTCCCCTTTGTCATTATCCTGCCGTTGTGTCTTCAGATATCTGTCTGCCTCAGCCACTTTGGATGACATTGCCCACTCTGAAGCGTGAGTTGACCCCTTTCTCTTTTGTGTTCTTGTTTTCGTAGATGAGTTAAGGTTTCTTTAAGTCTGGGTTGTTCTGGGTTTTTTGTTTAACCATCCATCCTTTTTTTTTCTGTTTTCCTTTTGCTGTTGTGATGGTGAGTTAGTCGTGTTAGTGGCCGTCAAATTCAGGAACATTTATGTGCTTCTGCTGTCAAACCTGCTTTTAAAGACCAGTTTCATGAGTACTGGATCCTCCAGGTTTATTTAATGATGCTAAAATGATGAAATAGTTGAGTGAGTGGTCCTATAGCGTGGATGGTCAGCCGTGTTGATGGACACCGTTGTGTGCGTTGGTATTCAGCCACAGACAGCAGCTTATCTCCTAAACTGCATTTGCTCAGCCTCTGTGAACCATCTGCTGTGGACTTGATGTGTGTTTGGGAGGATCAGCTGATCATGACGTTGGCTTTCACCCAAGATGTGTGTGTGTGTGTTTGTTTGTTGTGTGTGTGTTCGTTGTGTGTGCATACAGCCGGAGAGGGAGTGTTTATTTCAGCCTGTTGGTAGTTTGGATGTATTTCAAGTGGGTATTATTTCATATTTCTGAGTATTTGTCTGTATGGGGGTATTTGTGTGTGTCTCAGGTGTGCTCTGACCACACCTGCCGACCTCGTTAATCCCAGTAACTCTGCTGGATTCCTCTAACTGGGCAACTTCCCAGCGAGCCTCTTGCCTAAAGGAGTTTTTGAACTTTGAATGGCCTAACTTGTGAAAAAGAAATCAAAAAAAATATTGAACTATTTTCTTTAACTCTGTAACATTTTTAAATCAAACTTAGATTTCAGGTTACTCAAAGTCAGTTTGAATTTAAAGTGGCACTATTTCAAATTTGAAATCATATCAGTAGCTCAGACCACCCAGCATCAACCTCTTATCCCGGGTTGGGTCCAGGGGTGCAGCAGCTCCAGCAGGGGACCCCAAGCTTCCCTTTCCCAGGCCACATTAACCAGCTCTGACTGGGCGTTCCCAGGCCAGTGTGGCGATATAATCTCTCCACCTAGTCCTGGGTCGTCCCCGGGGCCTCCTCCCAGCTGGTCGTGCCTGGAACACCTCCCTAAGGAGGCGCCCTACAGGGGGGCATCCTTACCAGATGCCCGAACCACCTCAACTGGCTCCTTTCAATCTAAACGAGCAGCAGCTCTACACCGAGTCCCTCAGGGATGACTGATCTTCTCACCTTATCTCTAAGGGAGACGCCAGCCTCCCTCCTGAGAAAACCAGATTCAGCTGCTTGTACCTGAGATACAGTGGTCAGGTCAAACTGTATTTGTTTAGCATGTTTAAAAAAACAGCTGCAGTTGACCAAAGAGCTGAACATGTACATTATACAAGTAATTACAGCAATAAGAACAGAGTAAATCAATAAAACTAGTATCAGCTGGTAGATATGGCCCAAAAATCAAACACTGTAGCATTAAAACATATTAGCATATTTGCTCTGTATGCTGTTGTTTCCTGGAAAGGCGGCAGTGTGGAGGTCACCAAGGACCACCAGTACGATAACCGTATATTTTGATAAGATGTACCCAAATTCACAAGTATGTCGGATATTACTATTGACATTTCTGAAATTATTATGTCACAACGTCTGCTGCGTTAGCCGTATGTTTAACTACATATTTATTTGCATATAGAGCAGGGAGGTGAGATCGGATCACAGGTGGTCACTCGGGTCACATTCTGATGTTGACGCATGTTAATACCAGGTCTGAACTGGGCCTGTGACGGCAGCGTAGCTCCTCAGAACAGATATGTGTGGTCAATGATGTTGTATGAACCAGTCCGTTTCAAGCTTACACTGCCTTTAAGGAGTAGGACCTGAATGAGTCCAATGGAAGCATTGGTCTGCTTCGACAGAGGTGTGATTGTCTAACAGCGTCTAAAAGCTCCTCCCCCTTAGACCTTCTTTGTTGAACCCTTACTGGTACCTTACCTTACTGGGACTAAATCATACTACTTGCCTCTTTCTGGAGCTCTGCAGTTGTTGTTGTTATACTTGCAGTGAGTATCGTGAAATGTGAGTCATAGTGAGTCTAAAGGGGGTTTCAGAGAAAAGGCTTATGTTCTCATAGATAATTATACTTAATTGACATAGTTCATCACATTGTGACAGATGCATTTTCCTCATCTGAAAGAACTACAGTTTGCGTCATGTGATACTTGATATATAACCGCAGCCTAAAGAGTTGAGTGCTTTGCCATCATGCGCTCTTTTCCATTGCACTGTAATAAAGAGATGCTCTCCATCCCAAGCTGCTGAATCATACCTGCCATTAATACTGATGGGTTTCTCTCTGTGCTGCTGTACTTGTTTCTGGAGAAAACATGAAATTAACCAGCTCTTCTCATATACAGTAGATGTTGAATAAGGGCCTCTCTTTTCTGTTTTAAAGGAGAATAAGATTCACATTCACATAAGCGTTAGTACATTTTTACACAGCATTTAAAAAGCAAACCAAACATGTTATGTTATTCACCAGTCGTTATATTCCTGTGACTTTATTTCTGTGAGAACTAAACATTTCACTTCTTCCTTTGTGGGACGAAGCAGGACCATAAATCTGTTCCTCTGTGGTCGCCTGGTTTGTTCTAATTTACCTCCGTATTTTTCACCCTCCCGTCTTCCATCCATCTGCCTTGTTTTTGTCTTTTTCTGCTCACTGTCTGTCGTCTGTTCTTGTCTCTATCCATCCTCCTCCCTTCCTCTTTCTCCCCTCCTCTCCTGTCCTGTTTCTTTCTAATCTCCCTCCTTTTCATTGTCCCACATCTTTTCATTCCACTCCAACCATCTCCTCCCCTCTTCATTCCTCCTCTCTTTTCTCCATTGTTCTCTTTCCATTCTCCTGTTCCCACCATCCATCCATCCATCCTTCCCTCCCTCCTCCTCCTCTTTCCGTCTCCTCCCTTCTGCAGATACAAGAAGACTCAGGAGACTCTTTCCCAGGCGGGACAGAAGACCAGTGCAGCTCTCACCACGATGGGCACCGTCATCAGCAAGAGACTGGGCGACATGAGGTACGACGCTGCACAGCCAAAATGGCCGACACTCTGGCGAGGCTACAAGAACAAATGAGCAGAGTGGACAAACCCCAGATATCATACAACATATTCACATTTAGTCTGATGGATGGAGCTTTGATATAGATGAAATATAGTATCTCCGTTATGTTTTTGGAGCATTTGTGCACTCCAGAAACCTCAATAAACACGGTTTAGAGAAACTCAAATATGCCAGCTGGGTTGCTCCAATAGAAACCAAGACACTGTGGCATGTGAATACCTAATCCAGATTTCTGATCGCCGTCTGCCTCGAGCACAGATGTAGGAGTTTGTCAATAAAGCAAAAAACCACACTGATGAATACTATAATAAAGATAGGCAGGAGGACGCTGGTATTGTATGGCATGCCGTTCTGCCATTACTGTTGATAAGATGGAAAAGAAAACAGCCGAGCAGTAAAAAGAGTAGTACAGGAACCAATCTCACAACCCAGAAGTCAGCGTTTTAGCACTTCCTGTTCCCTCATCTGGAAGTCAGTTTTTTTCTGGTTTTTACTTAGACTCCTGAAATTAGGTCTGTGGTTAACACAAGCTGAAGAGATTTAAATTTGTTGTGCTACGACATAAAATATGTCAGTAAGTATGGTACATATGTACACTATAATATATACCCACTGGTGAATTTTGAAGCATTTAGTCTTTAAAAAGGCGGTTGCTAACAAGCGGCTAAATGAGAGGACTAGACGTCATCACGCCGGACATTAATCTTCCTTAAGCTAAGAGTGGAGAAAACACACGTCCTCCCATTAATTTTTTATGTGGGCAAAAAAAACGAGAAACGTACCCCGACGTCATGATGCAGTGGCGACTCATATAACCGGCGATCTAGAGCTGTACAACGCCGCCACGAGGGAACGTTAATCGTCAGTCAGTGGGCGATTAAAGTGACTCTGGTCTGGTGTCACTGCAGGTAGCTTTTTCCTTTTGGGGATTGTATTTACGCCCCAATAATCACACAGATTAGATTAGATTATATTATTATCTTGGCACAGATCTTATTTTCTGCAGCAATGCAAATCTCAGTGGAACAATCTGAACCAGGGTGATGGATGCTAACTTCTGTGTTAGCCTACAAAAACACATCATCTCTATGCAGCTGTGTCCAGGCGTCCTCAAATGGTCACTGGATGTTGTGAGACAAAGGCAGAACCTGGATAACGTCAAAGCCACGTATAGAAGGAGCTGAATAACCAGATTACTACATCTTCCATGTGAACGACATCCCAAATACGATCAAAACCAGATTAGAAAGGAACCAGTGTGAAACCAGCTGAATATTTGCTGACTACGACGCTGCCCACTGCTCTCTTTGTTCTTGTAGCACTGAATTTGTCTCATTGATCTGACCAGTGATCAGCTTCTTATCCTGGTCTTTAACCTTAACCAGCAAAGACCCTACTGTCTGTTAAAATGATATTTGTTTTATATATAGCCTGAAACATGACTTTACTAACTCACGGGGCGGTTCAACATGATTTCCATCTGGTCAAAGATCTGATTGTTTTCAGTACAGTGATGCAACACTGGTTTGTCCTGGAGCTAAAAGCCCAAATACTACATTTCTCTTGAATATAAAACTCCCCTTTGTTGGTTTCTTTTAAAACCGTTGGACCATCCCTTGAATGTAGATAACATTTCTCCCTGAAATCACACTTTGTAGTGTTTTTATTTGGCTTCAAACTGCAGAGTTTCCTGCAAGAATCCCTCAGGTTCAGATTATTGACGTGGTTAAGTTAAGCGACACTTGATCAGGTGTGATTGACGGGTGAGAGGGGAAACATTTAGACTCAGTAAAGATGCACTAACCACCGACTCCTTCACATCTAACATCTCCGATGTCATGTTGACTCACACAACTGTCTGCAATTACATTAACGTGTCACCATCCACATTCATGTGTGTGTGAGGAAGTGCTGCATGGTAAACACAATGTGTTTGCTTCTTATGCAGTGTGTCCCATTATCATCATATATGTGCAGATTTTATCTAGTTTTCTCTTAATGTGTCTGCAGTGTGTTCATCCCTGCTTGTTGCATGTTTTTCATTCATTTGTTCAGTGTCTCCTCGGTAGCTGCTAAAGTCATACACTCATATTTAATTCATTTAGTTCCGGTGTCCTTATTTTGTTCCCGGATTCGGTTTTCAGTGCAGGATGTGTTGCTAAAACATGTTGTTAAAGCTTTAACTGCACTCACACATGGTGCTAGAGCTGCACATCCATTCAGCTCTAACTGCACCAGAATATTCAGGATAAGTTGTACGGAGGACACAACCTGCCAAAAAAAACATTATATAATACTTTTTTTTTTTTTTTTAAGATAAGATAAAAAATAAATGATTTTAAAAATTAATTCAAAATTTTAAAAAATTTAATTTTTTAAACTTTAAAAAAATTTTAATTAAAAATAAATAATAAATCATCTCTCATCTCACATCACATCTAAAAATAAATGTATAAAATAAACAGATAAATACATAGTAAGTAAATATAAAATATATAATAAATTAAAAATGCAAAAATAAATAATTCATGTTTAAAAATTAAAGAATGCAATAAGTAAATAAATGTAATCATATATATATATATATATATATATATATATATATACGAAAAAGTATATATATATATATTATACGCTAAAAGTATATATAGTAAATTAAAGAGATATAAAATGTAAGTATAAACAGAAGATAAAAGTAAATAAAATATGTATTTATATATTATATATTATATTATTTTAATAAATGGGAATAAAAAAAAGAAAAAAATTGTCACATTTTATTCATTAATTAATGGCTACATTTATTTTTTTTATATTATTTTTGCTACATTTAATGACTGACCTGTTTATTTATTCATTCATTTCTTCTTGACGTTGGCAGGTTATGTCCTCCATATCCAAAATCACATTAGTATGAAGATGAGGAGACGTGAAGCAGAGTTGCTTCACGTCTCCGTGGTAACCATGCCAACACATCCCGCTCTGTTTCCGCTCTTCTTCCTCCTGATTTCCCGCCTCGTATCGGCGCCGTCGTTCCTGTCCACTGCTGTTGGTTTATGTTTGTGTCGTAATGCTGCAGCTGCGTTTGGCTGACGTTTCCTCCTTGTTTTTAATCGCTGCCTTGGTTTGACCTGCAGAGCTCTGCCTTTCTCAAACTCCTTTAGGTAAGAATAACGCGTCCGGTCAGAATAGGACTTAAATCACACTGAATGAAAGAAACACTTAAGTCATCGTAGAGGTTAAGCTCTGCTGTTTTTGCTATTCATACTTTAACTTTTGCTTTTTCCAAACTGCTCTGTTATTTTATTATTATTATTATAATTTCTTCAGCACATAGATGATGGTAACAGTAGCATGTCTCCACTTGCTGTTATTAAAACAGTAGATCTTTGAAGGAACTGCTGATTTCCTATCATTGTACACAACATTTTAGCACCATTATTAATATTAAGTTTGAGTGAACTCTGCTGGGAATAGGAAGAGGCAGCAGTTATATTTTAAATCGTAGTAACACTTTATTTTATGCTGATTTTATTGTATTTGTTAGTTTAGTGATCTAAGTCTTCTCAGTCCAGTTGGCTTCGATTCAGTTGTTACCAGAATGAAAATGACCTGGATCAATGAGGACATTCACAGACGCATTAGGACGCCATCTTTGGACTTTTTGAGCGCAGCCTAAGTCTACGGAGAAAATCAGACATGGTTCACTTCTGTGGAGCTGCGATGTCGTCCATCTTTATACAGTCTGTGATTAACCATCAGCTGCTCTAACTGCTGTATCAACTGCATTATACTGTGTGTGTGTGTGTGTGTGTGTGTGTGTGTGTGTGTGTGTGTGTGTGTGTGTGTGTGTGTTCACTGCCTGCTGTGCTTTATAACACTTGCACCTCTGTCTCCTCTCTTTAATGCTCACAACAAAGTAGCAACTATTCCATTCGCCACTCGATAAGTATGCCCGCCATGAGGTAAAGTACCACACCAACCTGCCGTGTACTGCTTCAGGTCAACTGTCATACTGTAGTACTGTCAGTGTATCACACATTGTACCTTCTTAATCTGCAGTACGTCTTCTTTTAATTTTACTGTAGTACTGTCAGTGTATCACACAGTGTACTTTCTTAATCTGCAGTATTACTGTAGTACTGTCACTGTATCATACATTGTACCTTCTTAAGCAGCAGTATTACTGTAGTACTGTCAGTACATACATGTTACATGTTTTTATTTATTTGGTTCTTAATCAGTTTCACGGCTGAAGCCGGTTTATAAAATGACAATGAAAACCTTAAAAGAGTTAGAATCGGTTTCATATTTATCTCAAGTAACTGATGGAGTTAAAACTGTCTTATATTAATGTGCAGTTGTTCAAACACTAGAATCCCCAAAATTAAGTAAATATTTATCAGCCTGTGACGTGAAAATGTATTTGATTCATTATTTGTTTATTTTGTGTTCAACATGTTGAGCTGCTGATTTAACTTTCATGTGGTTTTCTGGATGATATTATATTTCAGAAATGTTTGGTTTCAGTGTGTCCTCAGTTGATGAGACATTAACAAGATTTTATAATAATCAGAGACACTTAAACTTTGGTTTAGCCTATAAAGCCTGACACAAGATAAATGTTTTCTTTAATTGTTTTTATTATATTGTATGGTTTTATTAAGTGTCTGTGGACCTCTGGGTTTTTGTGAATCTAACATCATGTCTTTGTTCTGCAGGAACTCTGCAACCTTCAAGTCATTTGAGGATAAAATGGAGAACCTGAAGGTGAGCAGACAGACAGTGACTGACTCATGTTGAATATTGTTTCTTCCTCTGAGTCAGAAATCCTCTAAACTTCATCCTAAAACGTCTGTAGGTTTGTGTTGCGAACTGTGGGACACGCTGGTGGAGGTTTTATCCCGACAGGAAACGGGAGCTGTGGTGAGTTTATTAACGCTGACGATCACTAACGCTCTCTGCTCTGTTTCAGTACAAGGTCGTCGGCCCCAAAGGGAACGGCGAGGGCGTCGGCTCCCCCACTGACACCGCCCCCACTCAGGAGAACCCGTCTCTCTGAATGTATCCCTCCTTCGTCTTCCTCCTCCTCGCCGCCACCTTCCTCACGACCTGAGACTGTACTGTTAATCACCTCACATCGCAGATCTGACCTTTGACCCTCCACTGCTCACACTTTGCTCCACGGTCTGTAAGCGCAGACAGGCGGAGGTGAAGGACTCGTGGGTTTGAGGTGGGATGAGCTTTCCAGTCGCTGCTGGTCCCACGGCCTCCACTCGTCTGCCTCGCTGCTGAGGAAAAGGCAAATGTTTTGTTGATGTCTAAACCTGAATAATTTACAGACCTTGCTTTGTCACATCCCCCCATCGATACTTCCTCCCCAGTTAGACCCCTTTGATAAGTCTCCTGCACTCTTCAGACACCTGTTTTAAACAGGCTTTTGGCTAAAGAAAAGGCATTATTAAGATGTCAGGCTCCTAAACTAAATGAGAAACATGACATGTAATTCTGGGACTGGGGGTTTGTTTAGACAACGCTGCAGTGATGCGTCAACAGGTAACTCTGCAGGTGAATTTTTTGGCCCCAACTCAGAGTTTAGGAACAGGATGTCTGCACTGAGGGTGGAGGAGCATTTAAGGGGCTAGATGGTGGTTTATACTGCGACTCTATCTGTCTTCTTGTTTCTAACTACTGTTAAACATTCACACTGTGAGCACTGGCTGTTGTCGCCACAGGATTCCCACCTTCCTCTCAGTCTTACAGAGTTATATCAGCTCTTTGAATGCCCGTCGTGTGAACACAGGATAGTGGTTTGACTGGGGGGGGGGGGTCCAGCACATCTCACCCCTCTTTGACCTCCTACTGCTACATGCATGTGCACATCTCATCTCAGTTGTACCATACCAACCATGCAAAGAAGACCGAGGTCTCGTTCAACACCTTAAAAACACCCCCAGGATGTAAAAACAGGAAAAAACAAACAAACCTTAAACCATTTTGTATTACAAACTATTTTACACTGCTTTGCATAATGTTTTTACATAACTTTTATCAATATGTATAAATATATATGAATAAATATATTGTCACTGATGCTGCTGAACAGTAGTAATCAGGTTGGGAGGTTTCAGAAAAAGCAGGGGGAGGCTAAACAAACTAAAAATAAACACTATGGGTCAGTTTCACAGGCACCAGTTATCATCTGTCAGCAGTTTCTCTCTGTTTAAAGTACCTTTGTGGTCTAAAAAACATGAAACTGACTCTTCAAGGAGTCATTTTGTACCCATCTGGGCACAAAACTAATCAGACGAACAGGAACACAGTCAAACTGGTTTCATTTGAAAACTGGACCTGATGGTTTGATCTCGGATGTCCTGTCAAACTAAAACCTCTGGAGGGTTGAAAATGTGTTTCTTTTCACCCTGGTTTGACCGCTGTTCCCTTCCTGTTTTTAAAGGGCTAGTTCGGGTGTTTCTCAGTGTGGTTGTATGCGGTACGTCTCCGTAGTCAGTGTGTTACCTTCAGTAGGTGGAGTTAGTAGAAACAGACAGGAGCACCCTCACTGGAGCAAAGTGATGTACTGACACCTAAAAATACCAATATCAGTTTAAGTGTGCACTATATTTAGAATATTTCCACCACTTTACATCGCTGTCAGGCAGCCTTTTCTGTTATCTGTGCTGTCTTCAAAGCCACCGGACTCCATTCACAAAAACAGTAATTGAATTTTGCCTTGCAAAACACTCGACCACCGCCTGCATTGGTTAGTTTGTGTTATTGAGTGACTGGTGTTTTAAACGGTTAGTTTGGATTCACCAAAGTCACACAATAACACAAACCAACTAACCGAATGAGGCAGCAGTACAACAGCAACTCCTGTGTTCTGTGAGGTAAAATTCCTGTTTTTGTCAAAGGAGTCTGCTGAAGGCGATATATAGCGGTTTGTGTTCAGCGCAGGACGGCGAGGTAAAGCTGTGAAAGCATTCCTCATAAACTGCTCATGATTCTTGTAGGTGTCTAACTTCGTCCACAGCAGTACATCGCTTTGCTCCACTGCTGGTTCTCCTGTCGGTTTCTACTAACTCCATCTACTGTACTAATACACTGACTGTGGAGAAGAAACTCATACAACCCCACTTAAAAATATCCAAACTCTCCCTTTAACACAGAGAACTCAGTGTGAGACAATGCTTTGCTTCGTACACTACCTGGTGAATGTCGACGCTTCTCTATCGGCCTTACTCACTTTAAGTGGTTCACTTGTTATAATTTAGGTGGTAGAAAAGAAATAGTTGTTTTTCCTTTTTATGTTCCTCTTTTTGTACAGACTGGTTGGATTGAAGGAAGGGGAGTTAGTATTACAATATGTAGAGTCCGACGGGCCACAAAATGTGTCATGAAATCATCTCGCTGCCATAAGAAGAAACTTAGCCAACGACCCCTTAATGCGCTTGTGTGAACACACTAAATGCTACTAAATGTGCTGCATGACGCCAAACTAACTCACACTGTTTGTACCAAATCACTGTTGCTGTCATCGTTGTGCACCTGTAGCGATAAAACAGAAGCTCTTACAAACTACAGAAACGGTGACCGGAGAGGTGTGCAGCACCGTCACTTTTCTCCTGAACATGAAAAACAAGAAGGTTGTGCACTTTTTTGTGGCATCGTTGCCTCTGGTGGTTTGACAAAATGTTACATAAGATTAACACAAAAATACAGGGCGACTCTTGGAAAAAATGCCCAAGTTGTCTCAGTCAGTCTAGAGTTGCCGTTTAGTCTGATCCTGGCGGATTTCCTCACAGCTCTGAGGGTTTTTCCTCCTTTGCAGCAACAACAAAATGCTCTTGTATCTTTGCTCAGCAGTGTCTCAAAATGTCAATGTGGGTGGACGTGTTTTATTGAGGCAGTGGAAAAGGCTAAATATGAGTTGTACTACACCTTCAATATTTTGAAATTAAATGATTTAAGCCAAAACTTCCCAGGAAGGTTTAAACTTGCTTGTAGACCAGCAAATTGAGAAGAAATAATAATGATAACAGAAGTATCCCTCGGTGACAGAGCTGCATAGAGTCACTGTTGTGTCTTTATTATCCGATCAGACCGACTCGGTTTGAGAGCAACGTTACGCTGCACTCAGTAAAACAAAATAGTGATTAAAAATGTATCACTGTGAATCCAAAAGCTTTGTTTGCAAATCAACAAATAAGGGATAACGTACAGCGAGCCGGTTATTGGTGTGAACCACAACAAACATCTTTCAGCGTCGGCCCCGCTCACGATATTCAGCTTTCTGGACTCAAACAAATATTTTGATTTGCAAACAAAACTTTTGGTTTTGCATGAATCCATTTTTAATCACAAATTTATTTTACTTGCATAATATAAGCTCCAAAGTAGCTCCATGGAGCTCGGCTTCGCTGAACAAACATTAAATGAAGATACACACCGCTTAGAAATGAAAACTTCCCGGCTTCAGAGCTGCTGCCAGTGTGTCATAAGTGTGTTTTCTTGTTTTTGTTTGTGTTGGTCAGTTAATATATTCCTGTTTGGTGAATTGTTCAGTTTTCTTTTTGCTTTCCTTCTGTTGGGGGAGAGATGGAGATTTATTTATACAAATAATTTGCCATCACTTTAAAAACTAATTGCCAATATCTGTTACAGAAATCTCTTTTTTGCCTCAAGGAATCTGATTTTCTGCTTCGCCAAGATGGAAAAACTCAGGTGCACACTACAAGAAATATGAGTATCAAGTCATTAACTTCAGACTCCTGAAATCCTATTTTTCTTCCACCAAGTGGAGAAATTCCCTCCTACGTGATGCTTCTGGTAGGAAAATGATCTCAAACACCGTTACATCTTCTGAAGTAACTGACTTGTTCAGGCTCGTTTCTTGCTGCTGTGCATCTGTGGCCTGTTTAAAGCTGCAGTCTGTTTTGGGAGGTTGATGATAGAAAAGGAAAATGTGCTTTTGTTTCGGTGCCAATGGGAAGTGCAGCATGTGATGAGCGTGCTCAGAGGCTGCAGGACAGTAGAGCACCGATAGCTTCGTTTAGGTCCTGGGCTTCGCTGATGTACAATATCAAAAGGGATCAGATTTGGAAGATTGTGGTGAATGAATTAAAAGAAAACATTATTTGGTTTTGTTGTATATGTTTGGATATCAATAAAGCATTCCTTTAAATGAATGAGTGGTGCTTGGTCTGCATCTTAAATCTGTCCTTCCTGAGATCTGCTAATGGAAACAGTATTGACTGATTAATTTGATTTTAGTTTATTTACAAAACTTTACTCTACGATGTTAAACCGGACCTGGTGGTCCATCAGATGCTCCTTACTCTGATACACTGTCCTTTGTCTGCTCTAAAACCAAAACTCATCCATGTACAACATGGATGAGTTTTTTGTCAAATTGATATCGGTTAATGTTTTAAGACCGTTAAATTTTATCTCTGCAATCTTAAGTTGATGTGCTCTGTTTTAAAAAAAACTTTTTCCATTAATTGTAAGTTTGGATTGAAATTAAAAAAAAATTTTAAAAAAAATTCTGGATTCACCAACACTTTGGATTTGCGAACAAAAATTTAGGATTCACTAACAACTTTTGGTTGGCAAAACAATCTAACTGAATAATTTGCAAAAAACAGGCACAACACTTAAAAACAGCAGTTGAGTTGCTGAAAACTAAAGCTTTTAATACGTCGTGCTTCTCCATTAAGTTCAGTCTTAATCTGATATGATCACAGAGCTGAATTGTGTTTTAGTGGCTCATAGCACCTCGTGTTGACTGGGTGTGAGTTCATTACATGTACCGTAACGTTATGCTGATTTTCACCGGTACAACTACACAGTGTTATTAATGAAGTCAGCTCCGTGAAAACGAACGTTCCCTGACCGGGAATCGAACCCGGGCCGCGGCGGTGAGAGCGCCGAATCCTAACCACTAGACCACCAGGGACAGTTAACGTAGCTGCATCCCTGTTAGTAGATATAGTTACGCTCCAGTGATGAGAGTTGTTTTTCGGGTTGGTACGTTTTAGTTAGTCTCTAACATTAGCTTTTCAACTACGTAATTTGATTTTCCGTCATTATCTGCGGTGATGTTTTCAAACTAATTCTAACTGAACTGAAAAGACAAAACACTGGACATCAGGTCACAGAGACGCCACCTCTAAACTTGTAGCTTTCTGTAAATGTGGCCTCTGACCTTTTTCCTCATTTCTTTGAATTGGGTGTGTGGAAATTCCCCTCTTTTTTTCTTATGTAAACTCGAAATCTTACAATTAATATACGATCTTTGACTGACTATGGTATCGCGAGATTTGATAGTAGTATGTAATGTAATTGTATGTAAGTTGTCGTGGCCGAGTGGTTAAGGCGATGGACTAGAAATCCATTGGGGTCTCCCCGCGCAGGTTCGAATCCTGCCGACAACGAGGCCTGTTTTTTTTTTTATCACAAGTTATTATAAGATAAGATGAACCTTTATTAATCCCCGGATGGAAATTCGGGTGTCATAGCAGCAACAACAGTACAGATAAATACAGTCTAGTAAAAATTAAGAGAGAAGGTGCAGTGAAGGGAAGAAGGTGCAATGAAGGAATTGACAATAAAATAAATAAGTAACAGTAATCAGTAAAGTGCAGCAGGTGGTGAGTATTGTATATGCACAGCATATATATATGTAATTATATAATTATATGAAATTATATACATTTGGAATAAACACGGAGCAGATGATCAGAGTCACATGAGGGTCAGACCTTGGTTCTGGTTCAGACCTCGGTTCTGGTTCAGACCTTGGTTCTGGTTCAGACCTTGGTTCTGGAGCCTGATGGCCACCAACAGAAAGGACCGACCCAGACGGTTTGTAGTGGGCCGAGGGGGGATCGGTCTCTGGCTGAATGGACTCCTCATCTGGACCAGTTGGTCATAGAGGGGGTGGGAGGGGTTCTCCTCCTGGTCCTCCCCTCTGCTCTGTTTTAAAGTCACATCTACAATAAACAAGCTGTTTCAGTCATATCAATCACCTTCTGTGTCGTCATATTCATGTTTATATCTCTGTAAATGTACTTCTTATTATGTCCTATACATATTTAGCTTTCCTTTTTAGGCTACAGTTTATTATTTCTGCAATTAAGCTACACCCGTCAACCACAAATGTAGGCCCTCTATTTTAACTTCTGCGCTATTTATGACTTAGATTTTCATTTTGACAAGCGAGCTTTTCTTTTTATCCGTAGCTTATTTGTCTGCGCATTGTTGGAGGGAGCCTTAGATCCAGCGGTCCGCTCTCTTCTCTGTGTGCATTTTATATCTCTGGTCTATTGAATTTTAACATTCGGTGCAATTCATAGATTTCACCACAAGAGTGAGCTCAGTGTACGGTGGTGCGTTCACGTGTCTGTGGTTGCCAGTCAGCTGTACAGTAACAGAGACTGTGTTCAGTCTTACACCATGACAGTCACCTACATCTGGGAAAATATGGTAAGGGGGGCCCATTTTTAAAAAAAAAAATTAATAAAAAAAATTAAAAAAAAATTTTATAAAGAAGATATAGACAGACTTATTTTCATTCAACTATCAGAAATATATTTCAATGAATTTATTATTTCTGGCTTCCCTCCAAGGAAAATGGAAAAATGGTTTATAACTATTGACAAATATTTCTTAGTTGACTTATACTTTAAAAAAAAAAAATTTTATTAAAAAAATAAATTAAAATATTTACTTTCTCAAATTAAAATATATACTATCTCAGAATAAAATATTTGCTTTATAAAAAATAAAATCTAAACGGTATAAATTTTCCTTACAGAATTTTTCTTTTTTCCAAAATAGTCATCTTGAATCTTGGATTCATCTTGGATTCATCTTGGATTTTCATTATTTTTGTTGGGATAAAAAGGTCAGTTTTACTTTACTATATCTTACTACTATGACTACATCTATGTCCCTTACTAAGATAAGATGAGATAAGGGATTCCTTTAATGGGCCCACGGTGGGGAAGTTTGTGGTGTACAGCAGCAAACTGGATAGAAACAAGAAGCTAAACAAAAGTAGACAGACATAAAATATGACAATTCAAATAGAGGGAAATATAAAAAATAGGAACAATATAAACAAGGTGAAATATTAAATCAGGATCAATAGATACAGTACTGACAATAAACAGACAATATTATACCACATTATAATACTGTACTATGTTATACTATTCTATTGTAGTACATGATATATTATATTATATGTATATTAGATGTTAATACTGGCCTGGATAGAGACAATAATCAAACCTCATGAAGAAGTTTACGTCGATGACGTCACCGTCGTTTACGCCCCGCCCCCTCTACGTCACCGTTCCCTCCGTATAAAAGCGCGAGCGGACGTCGAGGCGAACAAGAAGCAGCAGCGTTTCATCGTTCGGACCTTGGAGGGTTTTATTTACCCAACACTTGTTTTCAAATGGGCCCCGTCGCCTAGCGTTTCCCCCCCCAGCCTCGCCGACTGACTTGAATTGGGTGCTACGGACATCGAGCACATCTGGTCCCCTAAAAGGTGAGGCTTCCTCCGGCTAAGAAAATGGTGGTGGTGGGGGTGGTGATGGGGGTGGTGGTGGGGGGGGGGCGGGGGGGGTTAATGGCAGCTAATGGCAGCTATTGTTGAGTCTGTGTTTTGTTTTTCTGTAAACACGCTCAGGAATAAACGTTATGAATGATGTGTTTTCTCCTATTAGCGGTGCTGTCA
Organism: Pterois miles; assembly: GCA_947000775.1. Lineage (NCBI taxonomy): Eukaryota > Metazoa > Chordata > Actinopteri > Perciformes > Scorpaenidae > Pterois > Pterois miles. The sequence goes on along the minus strand of CAMQGK010000487.1, from coordinate 77,306 downwards.
CATAAACCGCCTCAACGCACCGTCGAGTTTCTGTTTTTGGACAAAACAAACAAAATGTCCCCGTTAGAGAGGAGACGGTCCGGCGGTCCGCTTTGTCCGTGTCCCCGGTAAACGGTCTTTATTTACCGCCGTCGTTTAGAGGAAACATGCGGTTATTCGCTTGTTTGTCGCGCAGCAGAATAACGTTAAATGTCGGTTTGGTGCAGCGTCCACAATGTAAACAAGCCTGCAGCCCGAGGTGACGTCATAGTGACGAGTGTGAACGTGCGTTATCCCTGGGGGGGGGGGGGGGGGTGATCAATGATCACATTGATAAATCAGATTTAAGATATTTCACACATACACACAGATGAATCACTGCTCCTCAGGCAAAACAGTATAAAAAACTGGCAAAAAATTAGATGATTGATTTATTATTCTCATAATAAATAACAATCCACTAAATTTCTATTTATATATTTATTTTTTACATTTTGTTTTAGAAGGTGAGGAAATCAATGTTTTAAAGTCCAGCCGGATGTTTCCTGACACATAACAGATGATCGCAGTCACATACAATCATTAATGAAACACTGATCACACTGATCATTACTCAGGTTTATCCATATCAGAACTAACGATGTTGGATCGGTGCATCCCTACACATACTGCATGGAGCATACAAATATTATATTATTATTATTATTATATATTCATATTAGAATACGATGAACAGTAGATGCCGTAACTGGTATATAAATCCTTGAGAGAGAGAGGATTAGATTAGAGATTAGGATTTCACAAAATACTTTTAAAACACTTTTAATGCTAAATTAATGTTTTCTTAAACACAAATAATCAACATTTCAGTGGTTCCAGCCTCTTGAATGTGAATATTTGCTAGTTTCTATGATGGTAAACTGGAGATGCACCGATCTGACTTCTGTTGAATGAATTAACTGTTTCACTGTGTAGAAACGACTGAGATCGTTCTCTTAACATCAAGCCTGACGTGAATATCGCTTTCCTAACTCCGTCAAACACAATGTGACCAATAAATGTGTGGCTCTAAATTCACTGTATTATTTATTATTAAAATAATAAATCTGTTAAAATGTCCAAAATGAACAGGACTTATAATTCAAGCGTAATCCTTTTTAATGCAGCAACAGATTGGTCAAAAGTTAAACATGAATTAAAGTTAGTGTATCAGGGATACAGCATATAAACATAGGATTGATATGTGAGTTATTTGAGTCGGTATTGACCCGATATCTGATCCGTTATCGCTGCATCCGTAATTGGATGGACAAAACAAAACACTTCGTCAACAAGTATTTTTCACTCTTTTGTAGCTTTTTATAGACCAAACAATTAGTTGAGGAAGTGATTGGCACATGAATCAATAGTGAAACAGCAGTTAATTGTTGCCCAATAGATGGTTAATTAGACCAGATGATGACGGATAATAATCATTAGTTTGAAATCATCATAATTTCTGTCTTGGAGCCGTGTGTGAGGGCATCTGTCTGGATATTAGTATAAATGTCTCCGTTGCTGAGTCCCAGTCTGGTTTTGTGGTTTTCCTCTCCAGGTTTCCATCACGCACAGCGTACAGCGACCAACTACAGCAGAATGGCAGCTATCCCAGCGGGCGGTTCTCTCGTGGCGACCACTGACTACTACCGAAGTGAGTAGCCGTCCTTCGTCATTTCCTCATCACACCAGAGCAGACGGGTCAGACCGACTCCGTCCTCCTGTCGGCTGACTCACGGTTACTCTGCTGGTTTCCTCTGTCCTCCCACCTGATGAGTCACTTCAGGTTTCTCTGGTAAAAGATGTCTAATAGACATTTGGGCTCAGCTCAGGGGAAACCCTGGAAGTGTCAGGCTGAGTCGTTTTTGTTTTTCTTAAAGCACTCAGTAACCCATTCATTGTCTGTGCATACTTTTAAAAAGATACTCAGAAATATAAAATCATTAATCAAGGACATAATTTTAATACTGACCAGTCATTTCCTGTGCATCACAAATATTAGATTTCAAGGTAAAAATGACAAAGTGATGTATTTGCCTTGTTACTGATGGGATTTCCACCATGCGGTGTCGTGTTAGACCAGAGTGTTAAACCCCCTCCAGCTGGTTTGACTTCCTGTTTTCTGGTTGGATGGGGGTGTGGTTAACAGTAATAATAATTCATCAGACCACTAATGAGCCCGTCTTCTTCACCGTCTCCTTTATGTGATCTCTGACCTCTGCTAACGTTCGGTTTGGCTGCCTGCGATTAAAGCGACCACTCTCTTTCTGCTCTCTCTCCTCCTGCAGGGCGCATCGGCTCTACATCCAGCAGCAGCTCTTGTGGCAGTTCGGAGTACAGTGGAGAGGTCATCCCTCACCATCCAGGTGTGTGTTTGTATCCCTCACCATCCAGGTGTGTGTTTGTATCCACGAAACAGGGATAAAAATCACCGACATCTGTGGAGACTGAACGTCCTTATTCAAAGGAAAACTCAAAATAGCTCTGTCAATCAGTTAAGATGTTTATCTGTTCAAAATGTTTCTTAACGGGACATTTAATGGGTATTTAATCCTCTTATCAACATAAGAGTGGACAAATATGCTGTTTTATGCAAATTCATGTATATATTTATTATCGTAAATCAATGAATAACACAAAACAATGACAGACATTGTCCAGAAACCCTCACAAATAGTGCATTTAGTGTAAAATATGTCTATAAATTGGAGACTGGTGGGTGCCCATAGAACCCATTGTCATTCGCATATCTGGAGGTCAGAGGTCACGTGACCCCTTTGAAAGTGATATGACCATTTTACATATAATTTTGTGGACATTGGAGTGTTATTTAACCTCCTTTGTGACAAGCTAGTGTGACCTGGTTGGTACAGATGGATTCATCAGCTTTTCTAGTTTCATATCACTGACTTGAGCTTTAATACCAAACCTGTTACAACCTCTGAAAGATAAGAAATAAGTGGCGTTAAAATGAATTTGTGTTATCGTGTCAACTTTGACAGTCCTACTCCATTAAACATGCATCAGTGTGGAAAAGCCTCTGAAAGTCTCTCATAGGAAGTTAAATCCTTTAAACCTGAAGTTTAAGGGAGAGGTGGGCTGACAAACACACTATTCATATTTTCACTGAACAGTATTATTATTTATTAAACACTGATGCATCTGTCCGTCTGTACATACATCGGTTGAACTCTAAGCACTGAAACCGACTCAGGATTTCTGAATTCGTAGTAATCCGGTCAGGAAGTGCTGTAACACAGCTCACGTGTTTTTCTTAAGACAGTGAATGAGTCATTTTGTAGTTTGTGGTTGTTCATAGAACATCATGTTCTGCTCAAGAGAAGCAGCACCAACATGAGCCAGTGCAGCCGGTCCACATCTGCTTCTTTTCTTTAAAAGATGGTGACGTTGCGTAATCGCCGTCACACCGCTGCTCACTGATCTGGTAATGTGGCAGGGAGAGCTTCAGTTTCGGTAACCTCAAGGATTGTTGTGACGGAGTCTGCTGTTGCCTCAGAGCTTCTGTGGTTGAGTCATCCTGAAGCACAGCTAGATCAGGTCTGAACTCGCTCTTTCTAGTCAGGGTGACAACCTCCGGGTCTGAAATGTGAAGGCACGAGTTTATGGCCTCAATTACTTCAATACAACATGATGTTCATTCAGTAAACTGTCTGTCGGTGTGGGAGTTGTCTGTGTTTTCATCTTTCACCCTTTCACAGTGTGTCGTCAGTCAACTCATTTGTTAACTACTTCGTGGTTGGTACCCCTCAGCATCGGAGTCGGACACTGAGTCAGTGGTACCAGACAGTAGATTATGGGACCTGTCACGATTTCTTACTTAGGATTTTTAACCTTGCAATTACTTTAAAAATATAAATTTTCAAAATCTGCCATGGTTGCAGGTTTACTGAGATTTGTACCTGCCACAGCCAACGTTTAACTGTATCTGGCTGATTTCATTCACGTGACAAAAAATCAGTCAACGTTACTTTTAGTTTCACACGGGACACGAAGGACGGCCTCCTGGGTGAAAGTCATGTGTTTATTTGACCCATCGACCTCCCCTCCCTCCCTGAACGGACTCTGGTCGTATTACTACTACCCCACTGCTCCAACTGTAACACCGGTTTACATTGGATTTGCCTGAAAGCCTGGTTCGTCACATGCTGTCACTAAAGGGCACCTAAAAGTGTCTTACTCAGTGATTGGTTGTACTTAGCTTCACCTTCTAGTGTCACTTCTGGTTGTAAGAACCAAGTTGGCGAAGACCAAAATGCCGAATTTGACTTCAAAACCATAGTCCACATAACCTAGCTTGTATTTTCACTTTCCTTTCAGGATTAGTGGATTTCTTTAACCTTTAACTCCCACTCAGTCCCCCACTTAGGATTCAGATTTTAGTATTGACAGAAAAAACAGCCCAGCCTGCATTCAGCCCCCGGGGCTGCACCAGTTACTATCTGCTGACTTCACCAGTAATCCTGGATCAGCGTCTCCGTGCAGCTGTATGTGGAAACTATCTGAGCTGGCAGATAAGTGCTGGCTCAGGGTCGGTGTCTACGGGCCGTGTCACCCGCTGGGTCAGCTCTTTAATGGTGTCAGGGTGCTGGTATTTTCACACAGGGTGCTGGAAATGAAAGTAGGTGAAAGGGGATTTATATATATATATATATATATTGTGTGTGTGTGTGTGTGTGTGTGTGTGTGTGTGTGTGTGTGCACAGAAGTAGCCTTTGGAGTGGGTAGCCTTTGGTTTCCAGCAGCCACAGTGGTGGGTGGGAAAAATGTTGTTTTCTGACTGACCCACATTACTGTTTGTTTAGTCAATTTTACTAAATACATTTTGAGTGAAAACTATGATGGTAAAATTTCCAGCCCCAAACAGCTGAACATCCACAGGGCAAAGAGTTGTATTAGTCCTGTCTAGTATTACATCATATCACTTGATTAGAGGGCTTACATTATTGATTGGTGTCACAACCAAGAAAGCAACAATTGATTGATTTATACTTCTTGACCTCATTTCATTTTCTTTTTAATTTGATAAAATGTAGGAAACTAGATCACATTGTAGATTGTCAGTTTGGGAGGATGATGGCTGCCCAGATAAATATACACTATATACAGTATGTACTCCCTGACTGGCACCACCTGACCTAGAAGCTAATTATGTCACATAGCAGTCGTTCAGTACCTTTAACTGCCTGTATGTGAATGCAGCTGTTTGACACAGAGTCAAACACCAGGTCAAGTCCTGGGAGGGAAACCTGAGTCAGTCTCACTGCAGTCTCTGCTGATAATGAAGAGCAAACTAGATTTAATCTGGTGGGGAATGTTAATTACCCCTCTGTCCTGCAGCGTTACCCCAGTACCAGACCGGCGCGTGAGGAGCGCGTGGCGGCTGTATTACCTGATTTTCATTTCAGCGTCCATGTTAACAGGTTAGAGCTGAGACGCGTCTCGTGTTTCAGAGTCTAGACATCTACAGAAAATGTCACAGACGTGAAAAAAAGTTTAAGATCTATTTTTAAATCAACACTTCCTGCTTTAATTTAAAAATAAAACCCCTCAAGCATTTTTTCTGTGGACAGAACGCCTTCATTTGTTAACACAAGGCTTTTATTCTGAAATATGTGCAGGACAGTGTTGTAGAACATGCAGTGACCTGCAGGGCTCCATGGATGAATATAGTACTGGATTTTAATTGTGGATTATTACTATTATTTACAAATTACCACACGTTTATAATGACATGAAGTGGTCATTATGAAAGTTAGCCTGTGTAGAAACGCAGCTAACATGCAGCTGGTGTGAACAATGGACGCATTTATCATGCAGCCGTGAGGTAACGCTGCTGCCACCCCAGTTTTAGGCGGCCGGTCTGGACCAGGGCTGAGGGGCTGCACACATGCTGCATCTACAACATACGGGAAAAGCCAGCTGTGCCGCTTTGCGTCGGAGGTTGTGTTTCTGTCGCGCCTGCGATGACGATGATGAAGTTGTGGTAATTTATTTGTAAAAGCAAAGAGTACAGATGCAAACGACGAAAACGCTTTTGTTTGCGTCCGAAATTCCACACTAACGTGCCATTTAGTATGTTAAAACAGTATGTGAAATAGTTTAGTATGTATGAAACCAGTAGTACGCAAATTATTATTATTATGGGTTCTATTATTATGCTATTTTGGTACCTGTATCAACGTATGCCTGCATCATCTGCCTCCACAGGACTCCCCAAGCAGGACTCTGGCCATTGGTGGTCCAGTTTCTTCTTTGGGAAGCAGCCTGGGATGACCCCACTGACTGAGGAGGCACAGCAGAAGTAAGTAAAAGCACACACTGACTCATCCCCTAATGCTGCCACCGGTCTGCCTTATTTTAATCCTGCTCATAATCTGTATAGCTGCTGCTCTCTCAACTCGGTTTAGAGCTCCAAAACCACCAACAAGGTGTAGACCATGGATCTATTATAGGAACTGGGCACCAGACTCAGAAATGGCACCCAGTAAATTGCTTGCGTAGCACATAGGCGCATATAGCATAGCAGGCTGGGTGGATTTCTGATTTTGCCGGTCCGGTGTATGAGCGTAAACCGGTTTGATTTTACACAAACCAGCTGAACCAGCATTTGTCATTATAGGCGTTTTCAGTTGAAACTCTTCTGGTAATTCCCTGAGAACTGCACACCTTCAGGGGCTTTTTTCTCCTTGCTTTTTAATTAGTGGTGTAATGATAAACGAACAGCTCTGTTACCTGCCACAGTCCTATAAACTCAAGCAAATTAGCTGTCACAAAGCTACCGTTAGCTGTTTGAATCATTCCTGGGTTAGCCTTTCTGCTATTGGTCAGTCTTGCTGAGACAACCAATCGGTTCCCATCATGCTAGAAGGTCTTCCTCTGAAACAGGATCTAAAAAGTCCCCTGAAACGGCGTCCTAAGAACTACAATTGTTCTGAGTTCTTGCAGTGGGGACACAATAAAAAATGATGGTCTGAAAACACCTCTACCTGTGCCGATCAGGGCACTAAATCGACTAGTACTCACACTAGATGTTCAGCATCTCTTTGTCTGTCTCAGGGCGGGGGTTCAAGGTGCAGTGACGAATGGTCAGATCACCTGCGTTGCCAGGGAGATGGTGATGCAGCGCCAGGTGAGTGAGAGCAGTGACGCAGGAAGTCCCACCTCCTCCTGATGCCACCGTCTCACTCTGATCCCTGCTGCACCTCGGGGAGGTGTGGCGTGGATCAGCCAACCAACGACCAACGCTAGGTGACGGGACGACGTCCCGTTTACAACCTTGTAGTTTTTTTTTTTGTTGTTTTTTTTTAATATTATTCATTGTAGTGAAAGGCTGCCTTACCTGTTTTTGTTTTGTAACCTTTTATATTGATCAAGAAAAAAAAAAATCTAAATTGAAAAAAAAAAAACAAGACGATGATGCAACTGAAAATCTCCTTTGTGTTTTTCTAACATTTGTACTGTGTTTGTAATACTGTGTTGAATAGACACACTGTGGTGCACACACATCCACATGCCTTTGTTAAACATTTTTCACTTTTGTCATCCTGTGATTGCAAATGCAATAAAGTAGACTGTCGCAGCCTAAAGATCTGTCGGGTTCACGTCTCTGTTCTTCAGCACAGTGCAGCGATCTCTGTGGTTCAAAGGTCATGAGTTAACTCTGCGTATGCTGTAGGAAAATAAGTGGTGTGCTCATAGCTGTTGGTTGAAACGGGGCTGAAGGGCCTGGAGGTGAAGGAGTTACTGTTTGCCAGGGAGTGGTTCACTGGCTTTGTACAGAGCTATTACAGGAACAGAGTAAACACTGAGAGCAGCACTTAGTCCTCAGACTGCTGGTGAACTCGGAGTCTGGAGTTGTGTAACTGTAACACCAGCACATCTGGAAACTGAGCCCAGCTGTCTATATGGGTTAAAAACATTCCTGCACAAACCGGGCTCAACTTTCACCTACAGAGGCTTCAACATCTGCTCTTTTTCCTCCGAAGTCTCAGTCAAATTTAATATTCCCACAGTTTTACATGTGTTTTTGTTTCCAAAACTTAAACCCCGACACTGTAAATGCACTTTATAAATAATTTCATAATTAGAGGACTTTTCCTATGGTTAGAAAAATACATAAAGGGGTGTTGCCTGCTTTTGGTGCCACAGGTTTGGCTCTAGATCAGGGGGGTCAGACTCATTTCAGTCCAGTCTGATGTCCAGTGGGACAGTAAAACCACTGCATGGTAACCTAGAAATAACACCACCTCCACCTGTTCCCTTCCTGTTAGGACATTCAGAAAATGATCACAATTGATGAAAAATACAGCCCAATATACAAATAGATAAATAGCATTTAACTGCAAAACTGGAATTAATTATTCATTCTGTCTTAAAAAGTCATAAATTCATAACTTTGGCTTACTGTGTCAAAATTTAAAACCTGGACTTAATTCCTATTAAAAAGTCAGATGCGACAAAATATCTCAAAATCTCTGTCACGTTGAATATACATAGCTTTGAGTCATATCTTTGAAGTTTGACTACCCAAATTTATGTCAAAAGTTTAACATAATTCTCTTAATTATGACTTTTTCTGATAACTAATAATACATTTGACTTAATATCTCATAATTTCGGCTTCATATGTAAAAATTCTGACTTATTTTAACTTACATTTGGACATAATTCCCATTAAAAGTCACTGTGACAAAGTATTTCAGAACAGAGCCTTGAAAAACTAAAATCTCATATTTTACTGCAGTTTTTACACGTGGCACACTGGGATTGTTTAGATGAAGAAGTTAAGCAGAGTATGTTATAAATTAATAAATAAAGAAATTAATTTCACAAAATGTATAATATAAGAGGTATAGGATGAGGAAGGGCCCTTGTCTTTCTCACAATTGTGGTGTTATTTTTGTTTTATATATATTAACTGATTACTTGTGTGCATGTGATAAATGTTAAAATCAGAATCAGGTTTATTCTGAGGTACATACATTACATACAATTTGATTAAGAATATACTAATACAAATCAAAATAAAGTATATACTATATACTGTACAAGTCAAGTGTTGTAGAAGTTGTAAACAATAAAATACAAATAGTGCAAAGAAATAAATACGGGATGGATATACATGGACTGGATGATTATGTACAGCATGTGCATGTGAAGATGGCTATACTGTATAGTGTATATACAGAGTAGGATTTATATTTACAGTGACACATAATATGTACTATTAAAAAGGTGCATTAAAGGCTAAATTATAATCTAATTATAATTAAAAAAATATTTAAAAATAAATTATAAAATATTATATATATTTGTGGCTATTGAGTTAATGGTTAAATCATTTAAGTTAAAGAAAGTGATAGGACCTTATTACTGCTTACCTGTACTCCTTTTCAAACATATCTAATATTAATTTACTTAATTAGATGGCGCTGTATATGTCATTTTATTGTTTTTTCTTTTTTATTGTCTTATTTGTTAACTGTTCTAAATAAATCAACGTAGTATTTGTATTTTCTGACTTTTTTATTTTTGATTAACTGCTCAGTAACTAGTTGGTAAAGTTAAATAGCTAATATTTCCCTCTTAGTGTAGTGGACTTAACTTTATGGCTGATAGCTGAACTCTCGCGAGATCGCGCGAAAATCACGGGATAAATGTCACGCTAAAATCTGTGCAACAAACCGTCCGGCGGGTCAGATTCTGTAACGTAGCAGGAAATACAAATACTCAATTAAAATACCAGTACCTCAAATCTGTGCAGTACTTGAGTAAAAGTACTTCGTTATTTCGCCGCTGCTGTCCCCGCCCTGCTGCGTAAATCGAACGCACCTTTAAGGATGCGGGTTATTTAAACGCCTCAAATCTCCGCCCTCTGCATTTGTTTGTTTCACACCTGCTGCCGACACTGATTACTCATGTTAGAGTCATGATAACGGTGGAAACACTGTTGTAACCGCCGCTACCGCTCAGTGTAGTATCATGACCGTCTAACCCACAGACGACAACACCGCGCTGCTTCGTGGCGGATTTATTTCATGGACGAATATTCATGCTTGTGTTGTTTTTAGGTACTGCTACTGAAAGTTAGCTACCAAACTAATCTACACACCAACCTGCTGCTACTGAATGTTAGCTACCAAGCTAATCCACCCACCAACCTGCTGCTGCTGAATGTTAGCTACCAAGCTAATCCACCCACCAACCTGCTGCTACTGAATGTTAGCTACCAAGCTAATCCACCCACCAACCTGCTGCTACTGAATGTTAGCCACCAAGCTAATCCACCCACCAACCTGCTGCTGCTGAATGTTAGCTACCAAGCTAATCCACCCACCAACCTGCTGCTACTGAATGTTAGCTACCAAGCTAATCCACCCACCAACCTGCTGCTACTGAATGTTAGCTACCAAGCTAATCCACCCACCAACCTGCTGCTACTGAATGTTAGCCACCAAGCTAATCCACCCACTAACCTGCTGCTACTGAATGTTAGCCACCAAGCTAATCCACCCACCAACCTGCTGCTACTGAATGTTAGCTACCAAGCTAATCCACCCACCAACCTGCTGCTTCTGAATGTTAGCTACCAAGCTAATCCACCCACCAACCTGCTGCTACTGAATGTTAGCCACCAAGATAATCCACCCACCAACCTGCTGCTGCTGAAAGTTAGCTACCCAGCTAATCCACCCACTAACCTGCTGCTACTGAATGTTAGCCACCAAGCTAATCCACCCACCAACCTGCTGCTACTGAATGTTAGCTACCAAGCTAATCCACCCACCAACCTGCTGCTGCTGAAAGTTAGCCACCAAGCTAATCCACCCACCAACCTGCTGCTGCTGAAAGTTAGCCACCAAGCTAATCCACCCACCAACCTGCTGCTACTGAATGTTAGCCACCAAGCTAATCCATCCATTAACAACGGGAGGCCGGAAGTCGGCTGCTGTTTGAGGCCTTGGATCTTCCCAGATGTCCTGGAGATGCTTCATTCACCAGGTAGGAGCTGCTGGAGCTGATGTTTGTGTTTGTTCTTGGTTCACTTCTTTATTTGGTGAAATGGATCGGCTCGGGGGCTGTTTGTTAATGCTGCTGGCTGTCTCCTGCTGTGGTTCATGTTTGTCTCTGTGTTGCTGAAGCGCTCCTGGCTGCTGCTGGAATTAGGTGAATTAATATATTTGTCAGCTGGTATCAGCTTTGTGGTTATTTCAGGCTCAAATCAAACATTCAAATTTAAGGCTAAAATATGAATGTTTGATTCATGACATTTCTCAGGTGGCTGCCACTGTTTTGCTGTGTTGCTTTTAGGGTAATATTGAAAATTGGATTTAAAAATGTAGAAAACACACTTGCTTGTTTTCTGTTATACTCAATACGCTTTTGTTCCAAGGTAAAGTCACTTTGACATTTACTTTATACACTGTGCACAGTTGCATCACTACACTACTACTAGTCCTCTCAACCCTTTTTCTACACTGCTGCATTGCCAACATTAAACCCATCCTCCTCTTCTCATCTGCTGCATAAAATGTTTGTTTTACGTGGCTTGTTTTTAAACATTCATAAATAATTATCTGTTGCATGTATGCAGTATCAGGTCTGTGTTGCTGGGTTTAGATCTATCCATCTCACTTCTCAGTTCTAGTCAGTAGTCTGGCTTGTGTTGGGCTTCATATCTAATTCAGTCTTTTGGGGAAGATTATTGACTGCTGTGTTTAGCGTTGCTGTGTTTAGCGTTGCTGTGTTTAGCGTTGCTGTGTTTAGCTTTGCTGTGTTTAGCGTTGCTGTGTTTAGCTTTGCTGTGTTTAGCTTTGCTGTGTGCTTGAGTGGAGGGCACAAAGTCAAATATCAGCTCAAAGTTTACAGTTTTTAGATGCATGACTTCTGAAATTTGTCTTATCAAAGAGCTGAAGGCTGCCCCTCTTTTTATTGCTGATGAGGCTGCTAAATGACATTCACACTAACATGACTCAGCTTACTATCATTGCTCCTGTTGGCAGAGCTCGTTCTGATTCGTAGTCCATCCTTTTCAATCTAATCTTGTATTGAGGGTGTAACGGTACATCAATCAGGATCCATCGATTGATTAGTGCTGCCCCTCTTAGTCCATTTTTATGCTTTTTTCATGCTGAATGACTCATTTCCAAGGAACCTATGAGCATCTCTGGAAAACAGCAGATTTAAACCGACTAAGAGTGGTGCTTTTGTGGAGAAACTCAGCTTTACAGATCAACTAATTGATTAGTTGACAGCCCTTGATGCAATATCATCAATGCAAAGTGAAAACATCACCACCATCATCTTTCAAATATGCCTTTATTTTGAAATTTGGCATGCCTTCTCTGTGTCACCATTTACCTCCAAGCTCACCTCCTTCCCAGAGAGCCTGGTAATACAATTTTCAGATCATATGTTAGTTGCTTTTTGTGAGTTTATATTGAAATATAACTGTGTTAAATGGGTTTATGATATTGTCTCATATCGATCTCAGGCTCCTGAACTGCAGGGCCCAACAGTAAGCGTTGCCAGGTTGCTATTTTGAGAAACTGGCAACCAATTTTTTGCCTTTTAAAGAATGAAAAATAAGGACAGTAAACAGCAAAACATGCACCCCTAAATTAATACATTTTAAAATATTTATTGCATTATTTAAGTATTACTGTGATAGTCAGCACAGACAGCGCTGCATGCTTTGGTGCGTTTACATGAGTGTATACAGGCATGTGTTTTAGAGACAATGGTGAAACACATTAAGTCGTTTGACTGTGAGCTGAAAAGCTCAACTAACCAATCAATCTTATGTCCAGATCCTACTAGCAGTGGTCGGCACATCGAGGCGATGCAGAAAGCAAACACCAGCCCAAAATTACAATTCCACAAACTCCCTTTATCTTCTGGCTAATACAAGTTATCCTGACATGCGGAGAAACATCTGCCTGCTGACTGTAGTGCAGCACAAATCCTGACGCATGGATTTTCCCATTTGACTGTAAAATGGGTTTGTGTAAGCACCGCCGTCCTCTATTCACTCCCCGATCTCTGTGTGTCTCTATGAAACAGAGGAAAGACAAACAATGGTGCAAAGTGGCTGCTCTGCATGACTGTGTTGAAAGGTTGAAAAGAGCGTTTGTTCTGCGGCCGCTCGTCCTCCCACGCTGCAGTTTTTCCAGGTCACCGGGTGGCCGGACGGTCGTCAAAGTGTCAGTGAAGATCTCTTCTCGGTCTGGATCTCAGTCGTCAGACTCTCCTCCTTCTGTTACTCAACATCTGTTCTTCCTTTGGCTGGTTGTTGAGCTGGGTGATGGTTGGAATCAGTATCATGAAGAATACTGATTAATTACCTCCATCGAGGAGCTTAGGTTTTTGGTTCGGATTGTTTCCCACCTGGTATCACACCAGTGTGTGAATAGACCTGCCTATCCACCAGAGGAGAGCGTGTTAGTGTCATGTTTTCTCTCACAGAGATGTCAATATTATTGATCGATATATTTGCTTCATTTGACAAAACTTCATATGTTTGCTTGTGCTGGGACGTTAACAGCATGTGTGCTGGAGAGATAAACGTTTCTCAGCTCTTTCTGGGTCTGTTAGTCTGTGTGGTGTTTCATATGGAGGTGACCTCAGTACTGACTGCTGCTGGGCTGCATCACTTCTATGGTCAGGCTGTTCTCATTCACCGTTTGTAGTTATACTCATGAAACGTAATGCACTGTAACTCCTATTAGGGGTGGGGACATTTTGAAATCAATTTTTTTAACACCAGAATCCATATATCTGCTTCATCTGAGTCTATGTGGAGGTAGAAGGAAGTTCCGACTTTTATTGTGGTAGTCTGAGTAACGTGTTATCGTATCCGTCAACCAGAACAAACCTCAGAAAGTATTAAAGGGTGGAGGGTGGGCGTGGATCCGACCTCCACCCTCCATGTTAAATCCAGCCTGGTAAACACTACACATCCAGTAAAGGAGGGAAACACTTTGGAAAAGCAGAGCTAGACATCACGGCTAAAGCTGCACGCTAACTCCGTCACGGACGGGAAACGTCATCGTACGGCGGTAACGTGCGGTCCGGCCGGCCGTCGCTCTCGTCTCCGTGGTCCGACGGGCCGACGCTACGACTGTAGAGCTCCATATACTGACATTTATGTTAAATGCATTCAGACGGCCCCGATGGAGCTGACCATGGATGGATAAAGAGAACGGAGCTGACGGAGAGCTAGAGACCACCTTGGAGGAGTTAGAGGAAGTAGACACCTGGGACTACGGCCGCTTTTCAAAATAAGGTGTTAACAAAGGGAACTGGATCTACAGAATCCATCTATGGAAATCAGACTGATGGATTATATTCAGCAGAGTATAAAACATTACATGTCCCTGATAAATTAAAAAGAAAATCCCACTAATCTGTGAGGGAAATGTCTTTATTCTTTGATTTTTGGGTTGTTGCATAAAAACTGTAATCAATAATTCCTGACAATGATACTGAAATATTTGACTTCAGGACATCTCTGACTGCATACATGCTGAAAATTAGACATTTTACTAGATTCATTTAGAGATTTTACAAAGTAAAAGTCTCTAGAAGGGTCTGATTCAACTTTTCCTCCTTGGTCTAGTGGTAAAAAAGTTAACAAAAATCTCAATAAATCACAATATCAAATCTCAATACCTGGTGAATTGTAGTACATATTGAATCAGCACACAGGTATTGTGACAGTATTTTTTGCTGCTGTAGATGCTGCTGGTTTATTCAGGACATTCAGAGACGAGCATTAAAAACCACTAGAAGTCAAATTTAAATACACATCTGTGTATGATATTGATTATGCTCCGTACCTGTACATTTAACTTGAGACTGGAGATGAAATTACTTGCTACAACCCGTCTCACAAAACATGAACTTTCACAGTACTGGCCCACTGAAATGATCACTTTGAGGCTCCCTTTTAGGACCATTTTATCCACTTTGCTCCATGAAAGAGCTGCATTTTGCCCAAACCCAACATTTTGGTGCAACTTATGACTCCACTTGAGGCCTCCAATTTAATATAGTTGCAGATATGCAACCAGAATTTTTTACTGCATCAACAGGCTTCAGTATTGAACGTCTGGCACGTTTGCCTCAGTGATATTGAAGTGTCTTTTTGTGTGGAAATGGTCCACTTTGTCCGTGCTCATCCATTTGACCGAAGCCGTCAGATCCTGAGCAGCCAACAGTGCTGAGAAACGGGGAAGTTCAGCTGATTTCTTAACTTCCTGTCAGTCTATCAACCAATGAGGTGCGATTGTTTCCTTCTACTTTACGCCGCGGTCGGCAGGGCTGCTTGGTTTGGAGGTGGAGAGGTGAAGAGAAGAAGACGAGCCCAGGACAATGTTGACCCATAATCCTTTGGTTCCACCTGGGAATCCTGGGAAGAGGGAAGCAAGTCTCATATGAGTCATGAAACAATTAAAATTAGGGCTATCAATCAGTTAAGAGTGAATTGCCATTAATCAAATTTTTTATCTGTTTAAAATGTACATAAAAGGGAGATTTTAATCCTCTTATCAACATGGGAGTGGACAGAGATGCTGCTTTATGCAAATGTATGTATACACACTGTTGTTGCCTGTTGGGCTGCAGTTTGTCATGTTCTGATTGGATTGACAAATCTCCCTTTAAGGTTCATTTTGAACAGAAAAAATGTGATTAATTTACGACAACATAGTCTGACCTGGTTGGTACCAGTCATCAGGTTTTCTAGTTTCATATCAAACCAGTATCTTCACTCTAGCTTTAAAACTGAGATACAACCTAAAAATTGCAAGTTACATTCAAGAAATTAGTGCTGTTAAAATGAATTTGTGTTAATGCGTTATTGTCACGTTAACTTTGACGACCCTAAATTTAACATGACTGTCCTCCTGCACGAAGCAAAAGCAAAGCTTTTCTCCATAAAGAAGAAGAGAGTGTCGGACCTCTGTAAAGCTTTAGTGGCTGAATGGCAGCAGCCGGCTGCAGTGAGAAAGCTGTCCTGGTTTAGTCTTCTACATGTACTGTTTGTGTATAGAGGTTTACCAGGAGGCATCGCCACGGTGACCCAGAGGGTGACCTGTCTCTGACTGTGTCTGCCGGAGTCCCTCTGACAGCTGAACTCCGGCTTCATCTGCTCCGGACTGGAGGTCGAGTCTATTTAGAGAGACAGACACAGGAAGTCAGAGATGACACCGTCTCATTTAACCCTCTGAGGCTCTCAGAGGCTCTGGAAACGTCAGACAAACATTCACAGTCAGCACAGCAGTAATTGGACGAGTTCCCACAACACTCCGGTAAGGCAGGTAGAAGAAATGTTCACCGTGTATACAGGAATAATGAAGAAAAGGAGGCTGGAGTCTACAGAAAAACTTGATCAACATGATGAAGATGACTGGTAATCAAAGAACAGTGCAGGAACATCACCTGAGTGACAGACGGCTGATCGCCAAAATAAAGATGAAAAATAAAACATTGCTTAACAGCACAGAGACTGACAGCTATTGACGATATTAAAAATTTCAAAGTCAATAGCAGTCCTGTATAAATTTATGAATATATTAATTTATAAGGCCTGGCATGTAATTTATTGTTCACTTATACTTCCTTGTATTCCTGACTGAACTGTGGGGGTCGACTTTCTAATCGACTATAAATTCAATCGTTTTACTACAAAAACGAGCCGTACGTGTTATTAATAAGGCTGGTTACTGTGATCACACTAATCCACTGTTTATTAGCTCACATGCTCCAAAGTTTAATGATTTGATTTATTATAAAATAATGTTCAGAGCCAAATCAAAGTCACGCCCAGATGGTGAACAAAGGTTTTTTTTTTTCATTATGGGAGATCAAATATGATCTGAGAGGTATTTCTAAGTTTACTGTACAACAAGATAAAACAGGTGGATTTCTGTTGTTGGGGTCAAATAGATTTAAGAATGTGTAATTCACTTCTGGTTTTCAAAATAAGGGTTTACAAAACTATTTTTGAGGGTCACAAGTGTGAATGATTGATACAGATATATAGTTAAATAGAAGCATTTAGCTTCTGTCTGTTCAGTCACTACTGAATACAAAGACTGTTGACTTACAGTAGTTTATTCTGATTGTACTGGTCATACTTACATGAATAAAAGTACTACTACTACTGTGTGTGTGTGTGTGTGTGTGTGTGTGTGTGTGTGTGTGTGTGTGTGTGCGTGTGTGTGTGTGTGTGTTTTCATACTTCTGTGGAAGTGGTTGCGGGCGAGCAGACAGGCTGGAGAGTTGACGCTGGTCATGATGTGTCGGATGTGTGGAGATCTGATCTGGAGTCGTCGACCTGCGGAGGTCATGACTCAGGTCAAACTGATATCATCACATTCGAGTTCATCTTAATCAGCTGGAAATCAGCTGTATGTGAACAAACGTTGACAGATCTCAAGTGGAGCTTTCAATCAGTGAAAACATTTAATCATGATTAATCTGTTCAAAATGTCCCGTGCAGTTTGTTCTTGCTTGACTCACCTGGATTAATATGAGAGAGAGAGAGAGAGAGAGAGAGAGAGAGAGAGTTAAACAGGTTAAACAAAGACGGTATATCGAGATAAAATAAATAAAGATCGTCGATAGAACTGAGCTGACGATCCAGATGACCAAACAGAGGAAACGATTCTTCTCCCAATGAACGCAGGGACAGTTTGTTCAACCTGATCACCTTACGCTGCCATTATTAGATACTGGACAGGTGAGGGACGACTCACCTGTCTCCTGCTTCAGTGCTGTCACCATACTCAGTGGTATACCTCTATATGTATTCTAAAGTATTGTGATTCGATACTACAGTTGTGATTTCTGCTAACTTTTTTACCACTAGACCACGGGGGAAAGGGGACTTTTACTTTGTAAAATCTCTAAATGAGTCCAGTAAAATATCTGATTTTCAGCATGTCTGTAGTCAGAGATGTCCTGAAGTCAAATATATCAGGATCATTGTCAGGAATTATTGATTACAGTTTTTATCAAAGAATAAAGACATTTCCCTCACAGATTAGTGGGATTTTCTTTTTAATTTATCAGGGTCATGTAATGTTTTATACTCTGCTGAATATAATCCATCAGTCTGATTTCCATAGATGGATTTTGTAGATCCAGTTCCCTTTGTTAACATCTTATTTTGAAAAGCGGCCGTAGTCCCAGGTGTCTACTTCCTCTAACTCCTCCAAGGTGGTCTCTAGCTCTCCGTCAGCTCCGTTCTCTTTATCCATCCATGGTCAGCTCCATCGGGGCCGTCTGAATGCATTTAACATAAATGTCAGTATATGGAGCTCTACAGTCGTAGCGTCGGCCCGTCGGACCACGGAGACGAGAGCGACGGCCGGCCGGACCGCACGTTACCGCCGTACGATGACGTTTCCCGTCCGTGACGGAGTTAGCGTGCAGCTTTAGCCGTGATGTCTAGCTCTGCTTTTCCAAAGTGTTTCCCTCCTTTACTGGATGTGTAGTGTTTACCACACTTAACTACTACTACTACTACTACTACTACTACTACTACATCCTGGTTTCATCTGAAACTAGAGAACCTGATGGATCCATCAGTACCAACCAGGTCAGACTACCACTACTACTACTACTACTACTACTACTACTACTACTACTACATACTGGTCTCATCTGAAACTAGAGAACCTGATGGATCCATCAGTACCAACCAGGTCAGACTACTACTACTACTACTACTACTACTACTACTACTACATACTGGTCTCATCTGAAACTAGAGAACCTGATGGATCCATCAGTACCAACCAGGTCAGACTACTATTACTACTACTACTACTACTACTACTACTACTACTACATCCTGGTCTCATCTGAAACTAGAGAACCTGATGGATCCATCGGTACCAACCAGGTCAGATTAGCTGGTATGTTTGGTGGAGGTTAAATTAGGCTCCAGACTTTGGCGAGGAAAAACTGTCATGGACATTTTTAAAGGAGCACCTTGACCTCTGACCTCCAGATATACAGTGAAAATACAAATCTACTTCTACCCGGAAATGTTTTTACCTTTGATTCATGCAATCCTGGTTCTGGTCGGTTAGACGGCTCAGAAATCTGGTGTTTTTCTTTGGATCATCAGATAATCCTGAGATGTGTTTTTTTAGCAGATGAGCTGTTGGTTTCAAGTCAACAACCTGCAGGCTGTTTGGTTCAGTTGGTCCATGTTAGCTTTAGATAAAAGGCTCTTTTTCTGGGATCAAAATATTTGTTTTGGTGTTGAAATATCTCTAATTTATGGAGCGTCTGCTGACTGTCATACTTTCATGGAAACAGTTGGTCATTTATTTTTACCAGTACGATTAGCTGGAGGGTCCAAGGATCACGGTTCTGTTTATAAAAGCTTTGCTGCTCCAGTTTGTGCTGTAAACACACATTTTACTGTTGTCTTCCACCATCAACCGTCTCCTCAAAAGGATTATTTTTTAAATGTTATGCTAATTCAGTAGTGGTTGCTGGGAGACTTATGACCCAAATAATATCTACAGATAAGAGACAGAAAAATGAACGTACCTGGAAATGCTGCAGCTGTGTGGATGTAGATAAGAGCAGTGTGTTTAAGGATGGACACGTTTAAAATGTGTTGGAGGCGAGAGGCAGGGCTACAGTGTTGGTTCAGTGTGTTTGGTCATGCTGTCGGGACGTTAACAGCATGTGTGCTGGAGAGATAAACGTTTCTCAGCTCTTTCTGGGTCTGTTAGTCTGTGTGGTGTTTCATATGGAGGTGACCTCAGTACTGACTGCTGCTGGGCTGCATCACTTCTATGGTCAGGCTGTTCTCATTCACCGTTTGTAGTTATACTCATGAAACGTAATGCACTGTAACTCCTATTAGGGGTGGGGACATTTTGAAATCAATTTTTTTAACACCAGAATCCATATATCTGCTTCATCTGAGTCTATGTGGAGGTAGAAGGAAGTTCCGACTTTTATTGTGGTAGTCTGAGTAACGTGTTATCGTATCCGTCAACCAGAACAAACCTCAGAAAGTATTAAAGGGTGGAGGGTGGGCGTGGATCCGACCTCCACCCTCCATGTTAAATCCAGCAGGTAAACACTACACATCCAGTAAAGGAGGGAAACACTTTGGAAAAGCAGAGCTAGACATCACGGCTAAAGCTGCACGCTAACTCCGTCACGGACGGGAAACGTCATCGTACGGCGGTAACGTGCGGTCCGGCCGGCCGTCGCTCTCGTCTCCGTGGTCCGACGGGCCGACGCTACGACTGTAGAGCTCCATATACTGACATTTATGTTAAATGCATTCAGACGGCCCCGATGGAGCTGACCATGGATGGATAAAGAGAACGGAGCTGACGGAGAGCTAGAGACCACCTTGGAGGAGTTAGAGGAAGTAGACACCTGGAACTACGGCCGCTTTTCAAAATAAGGTGTTAACAAAGGAAACTGGATCTACAGAATCCATCTATGGAAATCAGACTGATGGATTATATTCAGCAGACGTATAAAACATTACATGTCCCTGATAAATTAAAAAGAAAATACCAATATATGGGGAATTTATATAATATTAATTCTAAATAATTTTAACAATGATCCTGATATATTTGACTTCCACAATATTTAAAAATCGCAGTACATATCCAGTCGGCGCCCAGGTATTGTGATAGTATTGAATCAGGAGATAGGTGGATCATCTCAGCTCTACTATTTTATAAACATGTGAGCCCTCATCAGTTATGAAATTATTTCTCTGGAGAGAACAAACAAGTGTTGAAAGAAACCTAACACTGACCTATCGCCACATTTTTTAGCTATTGAACAAAAGCCCTTTCTGCCTGGCAGCTCAGCCTCTAATCCACTTTCCCTCCTTCTCGGTTCCCACAGAGCAGAGCTCCTCAGCATCGGTTTAAACATAATCTGACTGGATTATTTGGCTTTCTGTGAGAACTGGAAGATGGGAACACACGGTATTAAACAAAACAGGAGCCCTTCATGACAGGAACAGCTTTGTGCTTGTCACATAAAGTCTGACCTCCTGCATCTGTGAATGGTTGTTTCAACAGGACCTCCTGGTGATATAAGAGCCGACTTTGCCCTGTGAAGTCTGTTGATCCTGAGGAATGACACCGTCAGCAGAGCGATAAGGTCTTAGACGGCAGCTTCAAATCCCTGCCCTGACCTCGGGGTTTGCTTTAGCTTCTGATAACATCAAGCATGATCTCTGTACAGATGATAATAAAGGATAAAGGATTACACATGCTTCACCTGTGCATCCTCTCCTCTGCAGAGTACGCTTCTAGTTATTCCTGGCTGACATTATACATGCTGAAAACCAAACATTTTTACTGGATTATATTAGATATTTTGTAAAATAAAAGTCCCTAGAAGTGTCTGATTCGACTTTTTCTCGTGGTCTAAAGTTAAAAAAATGACAGTAAATATCACCATGTCGAATCACAACCCTTGGAGAATCACAATACATATCGAATCAGCACCCAACTGTGGTGATAGTATAAGTAATGTAATGTCTTTTTGTGAACCGAACCAAGTGGTGTTGTTCGCACAGCCGCACTAGAGATGTCACGATACCAGAAATCTAGTAACCGATACCAAAACCAGTGAATTCCCACGACTCTCAATACCGAATTTGATTCCACAATAAAAAAACACTCGCGAAAACATCTCATTCAAACAACTGGATTTATTCAAGTTTCTCACCAAAAACTTAATTTTACAAGATAGCATTTGAACACATCTTGAGAACGGCTGTAGTCATTTAGCCGAGCAGAGCTTGAATGCCTCATAATGTAACTCAGTGGCACCTCGGTTAATGCTCGTAGCTCCATTATTTATCCGATCAGGACTGCGCTGCTTACGGCTGCTAACAGCTAACGTTACTAGCTCTCCTCCTGCTGATGTCAACACAGATTTCCTGTTCACAGCGTCACATTATGAAGGATAAAACCGGGTTAGGGTTAGGTTTAGTAGCACCATGTTGTCGAGCGCTTTCTTTTCTCTCCTTCGCGTCTCCTTTCCCAGACAAACTGAAACATGACACAGTGTGTGTGTATCATTGTACATGTGGAAGTGTTGGAAAGCATCAATAATCGATAGTCACGGAGGCGTGAAATGCCAAGAAAATGGACAACTCCGGTTCTCTATTCCCATCACATATTTAGAGTTTCAGCATCGGCTTGGCACCGGGTCTCATGACATCCTGAAGGTGCACTGATCGCTAGTGTTGCTGGACATTTCTTTTTGGAAAATGCACAAAAAATGGCAAAATGACTTTTGGTAAAATATGATATGAACTGTTATATGAGGGTGTGTTGCTATATTAAAGGAGTACTCCACTGAAAAGTCTCTCTGCTGGTACACTATCCTGTCATGAAGGACGGCAGCTGTTGTCAGCTTGGATTCAGTTACAGCAGATTCCAGTGTTGACCCAGTTTCACAGTGGAACAAAGTGTGAAATTGTCCCCACAAACTATGTCAACCATTCCTGCATCGTAGTCTACTTTTCTGCTGTCCATTCAGTATATTTCATACTATCATATTTTCACCAAAATGTTACTGAATACTAGAGCTGGGACGACCTACCTATGATTTAATACTGTCACGATACCTGGGTGCTGGTTTGTATCGAGATTTTTAAGTATTACAATTCAATTTTAGAAAAAAGAAAAAGGTATCTCAGAATATTAGAATATTTAATTTTGACTTTGACTGAATTCATATTCATACAGTATAAATACTGTGCATCTCTTGCTCCAGTTCAGTACACATGGCCACGTTCATGGGGAAGGCTGCTGACTAGACAGATGATCACGGCAGCCTCCACAGGGACGGTAAACCACAGAAGGTCATCGCTGAAAGGGCTGGCTGCTCGGAGTGCTGTATCGAATGTTCATGGAAAGTTGACTGGAAGGAGAAAGTGTGGGATGACCACAGCCTGGAGAAGACTGTCAAGCAAAGCTGAGTCAAGAGGTCAGGAGAGGATTGGACTGAGGCTGCAGCAAGAAACAGACTCACTCACTTACTCTGTCATCATCAACCTCTTATCCGGGTCGAGTCGCAGGGCCAACAGCTCCAGCAGGGACCCCAAACTTACCTTTCCTGGGCCACATTAACCAGCTCTGACTGGGGGATCCTGAGGCGTTCCCAGGCCAGTGTGGAGATATAATCTCTCCTCCTACTCCTTGGTCTTCCCGGGGCCTCCTCCCAGCTGTTCGGGTCTGGAACACCTCCCTAGGGAGGCGTCCGGGGGGCATCCTAACCTGATGCCTGAACCACCTCAACTGGCTCCTTTCAATGCAAAGCAGCAGCGGCTCTACTCCGAGTCCCTCACGGATGACCAAGCTTTTCACCTTATCTCTAAGGGAGACGCCTGCCACCCTCCTGGAAAACCCATTTCGGCCGCTTGTGCCTGCGGTCTTTGGGTCCTGACCCAGCCCTCGTGACCAGAGGTGAGAGTAGGAGCAAAGACTGACCAGTAGATTGAGAGCGTTGCCTTCCCCCTTCTCTTTTTGTTTTTTTTGTTTTTTTCCTTATAATTTTTTTTTTTAGGCTCAGCTCTCTTTTTGTCTCAACGGTGCAGTACAGCGACTGCAGTACCGCCCTGCTGCTCTGATTCTCCGGCCAGTCTCAGGTTCCATTGCTCTCTCACTACTGAACCAGACCCCGAGGTCCTTGAACTCCTTCACTTGGGGTAAAGACTCATTCCCCATCCGGAGTAGACAATCCATCGGTTTCCTGCTGAGAACCATGGCCTCAGATTTAGAGGTGCTGATCCTCATCCCAGTCGCTTCAACAGACAGACATCTTCAGGATATGGACTACAGATGTTGCATTCCTGACATCAAACCACTCCTGAACCAGAGACAACAGGAGCCTCTTACGGAGGCTAAGGAGAAGAAGAACTGGACCATTGCTCAGTGGTGCAAAACTAACGAAAGTATATTTCTGATTTCATTTGGAAATCAAGGTCCCAGAGTCTGGTGGGAGACTGGAGGGCTCAGAATCCACGTAGCATTAAGTCCAGCCTGAAGTTTTCAGTGTGTGTTGATTTGGTGGTGCCATGTCATCTGCTGGTGTTGGTCCACTGTGTTTTATCAAGTCCGAAGTCGACGCAGCTGTCTACCAGGACATTTTAGAGCACTTCATGCCTGTTCTGGCCTGACCTGAACCCCATAGAGCAGGTGTGTCAAGCTAATTTCATCCCAGGCCACATTGTAGTTTAAGGACTCGTAGTTTAAGGACTCGTAGTACTTCTGTAAAGCAGCATAGAATTGTATGATAAGGATAATATATTTTTTGCAAGCCCTTACGGGCCACATAAAATGAGGTGCTGGGCCTAATTTGGGCCCCAGGCCTTGAGACACATGTGCCGTAGAGAATCTATGGGTCTCTGGCCTGACCTGTTCTGGCCTGACCTGAACCCCATATTGAATCTCTGGGGTATTGTCAAGAGGAAGATGAGACCTGACCCAACAATGGGGCGACTGTGGCTCAGAGGGCAGAGCAGCTCATCCACCAATCAGAACGTCGTCCTGGCTGCTCCGGACTCGTCAGTGTGTCCTTGAGCAAGACACTTAAACTTAAATTGATCTGGAAGGCTGAACCATCGGTTCATCGATCAGATCCTGATGGGCAAAGTGTGTGTGAATCCTGACATGTAGTGTAAAGCACTTAAAGTGGTCGGGAGACTCGAGAAGTGCTGTATAAATGTGAGGCCTCAGCAGAGCCACAGGCTGATCGCCTCCATGTCACGCTGCACTGATGCTGCCAGTCATGCTGAAGCAGCCTCGACCAAGTCATGAATACATTAATACACGTTCTCTTCAGAAGGTGGACATTTCTGTAAATCCTTTTTTAGATTGATGTTATGAATTTAATATTTTGAGATACCTGTCTTTTTTCTGAGTTGAAGGCTGTAATTATCAAAAGTAAAATGAAAAGAAATACTTGAAATATTTTGGCTTACATGTAATGAGTCTACAATATATTAGCTTTCTTAAATAACTGACAAAGAATATTGAACCTTTTCACATGCAGATATTTTGAGATGCAAGCAGATTGTAAGCAGACTTTCATGTTTGGCAATTTGGTAAAAAACAAAAAAACAAAACAAAACTGGAAATCTGTTTACACCTTGTGTTTGTTGCCTGCCCGGCTGGTCTGGTGAGTAAAACGTTAGCATAACCGATGACAACAGTTTGCACAACGCAGGTTTTAAGATAAATACCTAGAAACTTGAAGGCCACATTTGTTCCTGAGATCTGGAGACTCAACGGTATCATTATGTCACCATTTGCAACCTGTCTGATCCTCTTGACTGCTGCTGTTTCATGACTGATTTGACTGATGACAAGAATGTCTGAAAATAAAACACCAGTTGTTCAAAATTAAAAATCTGAAACACCTGAGGACAGGCTGGTCGAGTCTTGGGTATACAGGTGTAACTGGAGCTGGTCGAGAGCAGAGCTGCACCCGGGCCGAGTTTCTAGTCATGAGCCAAGAAGCCAAAGGGCAAACGATAAACCAAGTGTCTTAACTCGTAATTACATCTGTCACGTTTTCACACTGTTTCACCAGAAGTCTGTAACATTAAAAGTGTGACTGATCTCAAGCTTTTGTCTGATGTTAGGAGCAATACACATGATGCAAATAAACAACTTACTGTGTGCTTCAAAACATTATACATTTTAGAAATTAATTGCCTCACATGCATTTAAGGAATCAATTAAAAATGGTTTTTAAACAATTTCTCAATCATGTTATGATGATGAATCTGGGCCAATCAACGGCTACAGCCAAATCCTTCAATAATGTCACGTTTGTTGTGCAAGCACAACTTGAAAAATATGCTAATTTGTTTTACTGAAAATATTTGTGATAGGAAAGGAAATAAAACAAATTTTAACAGCTTAAACTCCTTCACTTCTTGTGCTTTTCACAATAAAACAATCCTTGTTTAATCTGTGCAACAAGGAAGCACTGGAACATTATGTACCCTCTCAGAAATAAGTAAGACACTGATCAAGAGTTCACTGTTAACAAGATGTTCATGTGGGAATAAAAGGGCAAAGGTCACAGTTATTACTAGCAGGACATTTTCATATGTCTGTGTTTGTGAGTGTGCACGTGAACAAGCTGGAGAAACTTAAAGTCTTACCTTTGCTCAGTGTGTGGTTGTAATCTGACCTCAGATCAGTGAAGATGCAGAATGAGATGAGATAAATCCAGAAAGAGATAGTGATCAGGAGCAGGAGGGAGTAACACGGTGAAAACCAGAGGAAGATGGTTGATGGATGAAGGGAAGTCTGGTTCTTTCACTTTTCCTCTGAGCAGTGAAGTGTTTCTCCTCCTCTCCACACAACACACCTCCCTGAAGCTTCGATTCGCTCCTGAGGCAGACCTCTCCTCCTTCCCTTTCTCCTCCCTCCCTCTTTCCTCCCTCACCCATCAATCATGAGTATGAATCTGCCTTTAGAGACTCAGACTTATTCAAAACCTCATACTGTACTAGCAGTATACTCGTAGTACATCATCATATTATACTAGTAATGTACCAGTAATACAACATCATATTATACTAGTAATACAACTACTATAATAGAAATACAACCTCATACTAGACTAGCATGTTTCAATACAGCATGATGTTCATTTAGTAAATTATGGTCCCTTTTAGGGTCAAATAGGCCATAAAGCAGGGGATGCTTTAGGGCGGGGCTACCTCATGGTCACCTAAAAATGTCTCATTCAACTTTCGGTTGTACTTAGCTCCACCCTCACGTGTCACTTCTGATGGAGATGGTCAAAAACCCAGATGGAGATGGTCAAAAACCAAGATGGAGATGGTCAAAAACCCAGATGGAGATGGTCAAAAACCCAGATGGAGGCAGACAAAAACCCAGATGGAGATGGTCAAAAACCCAGATGGAGGCAGACAAAAACCCAGATGGAGATGGTCAAAAACCCAGATGGAGGCAGACAAAAACCCAGATGGAGATGGTCAAAAACCCAGATGGAGATGGTCAAAAACCCAGATGGAGGCAGACAAAAACCCAGATGGAGATGGTCAAAAACCAAGATGGAGGCAGACAAAAACCCAGATGGAAACGGTCAAAAACTAAGACGGCGATCACCTAAAACCCAGATGACGACAGTCAAAAACCAAAATGCAGATCCAGTCCACAAACCAATGGGTGACGTCATGGTGGCTACATGTGCTTCTTATATACAATCTGATATGATTAATATATAATACGATTATAACATTTGCAGATGTTGGCTATTCTTAAATTAAGGAAAAGGTGATTTTCAGTTTGCCAGCCTACATTTTATATTTAATTTATGGGCTTTTGACAGAATCTCTGAAGGATAAATTATCAATGCAGGGTTGCTAGTGAAGTATTATGAGAATTTAACCTGTTTGTAACATCTGTGCATTTCTGGAAATGTTAGCAATATTTTTATTTTATGTTATCTTCTCTCTGAAACATTTTATATTGCACAATACAGTATGTTCTTATTTTTAATGTTTTCTGCAATTTCAGAAGCATAAGTTTATACCAGATTTTTGTTTTGTGCTTCATTCTGTTGCATAAGCAGCGTTGCAACAGCTGCAGTTTACAGTATGTGTCAGTCCCTAGTTTACCCATCCAGGAGCGTTACTACTAAAGGAATATCTTATCTTATCTCTTACTGTAGCAACCACAATGCTGCGTTTACTGCCGTGGACACGTGCCGCCCGGCATAACCATAACAAGTTTCTGACAGACGACGCTACGAGGCTACAAGCTGCAACTCCTCCGCTCAAGATCAACTTCCTGTATCTGCAACTCCGGCTCAGACTCTCTTAAGGTGGACTGGTAAGGTGGACCAACTAGTGACAAGCTGCTCCTCTGAGTTTTGCTCAGCTTTTTAGTGGTTCTTTAATATTTATTTTAACCGTTTAACTGTTTAATTGGTTAAAATTCAGTTAAATGGTTCATTATTAAGAGCCCTAATGTTTACTACATGTATTACATGTTTTGTTTATAAGATAATAAACTGTTAAGTAAGTACTACTACTACTATTACTCAAAATTATACTTTACCAATTATACCAAGATAGAGATGGACAAACACCAAGATGGAAACGGTCAAAAACTAAGACGGCGATCACCTAAAACCCAGATGACGACAGTCAAAAACCAAGATGTAGATTGCCAAAATGTACGTACAGCACTGGTAACATGGCACTGAGATAGATATAACGGCAGATAGTAATC
The DNA here is from genome assembly GCA_947000775.1 of Pterois miles. Taxonomy (NCBI): domain Eukaryota; kingdom Metazoa; phylum Chordata; class Actinopteri; order Perciformes; family Scorpaenidae; genus Pterois; species Pterois miles. The sequence continues at coordinate 48,972 of CAMQGK010000487.1, read as the reverse complement.
CTGATGTGTCATCAAGATGCCTTTTGTTAACAAACCAGATCAGCAGCACATTCGGGATCGAGTGTGCTCAACAAAAACAATGTTTGACTCCTCAGATCATGTTTCTTTTCCTGGTGATTCACACTCAATAACCAGCTCATCGAACACAGTGCTGATGTGGGATTATTCTGCTAAATCCTGCATCGCAGTACTTTTCATAAAGACACTTTTCAATGGTAAATCAAAATTTTTCATTGTTGATTCTTAAAATATCTGCATGTGGCAACGACAGTAAGATCTGCTGAGAAAAAATGCCAATCTGGGCTTCAACTTTTTTGGAGATGTCCAAAAACCAATATGGTGACGGCCAAAAGCCAAGATGGCGACAGTCAAAAACCCAGATGACGAAGGTCAAAAACCAGGATTGAGACGGCAAAAAACTAAGATAGAGTTAGCCATAAAAACCGAGATCCAGGTGGTCAAAAAACCCAGATGGAGACAGTCAAAAACCCAGAGAGCGATAGTTAACCAAGGTAATAAATGATAATAATGAACTCTTTATGTACAATTATATCATTGATATGATGGACACATTTTTTCTGTCTTTACTTTTTTCTATTTTCTATTATGTATATACTAATTTATTTTATTTGTATTGCTGCTGTAACGTGTAAATTTCCCCACTGTGGGACTAATAAAGGAATATCTTATCTTATCTTATCTTATCTTTAAACTCTTCTCTCTTGGATCAGCTGGAAAACACATCGTCACAAAGCTGAAAACAGGCTGACTTTTGAGACACATATGGTTCTCACAGGACAGCGATGCTACACATATATGATGACCTTATAGACCATGATGCATTGCTGCAGATTAAACTAGCCAACAGGATAAAAGCTGTCAGATAAATGTTGTCAAGTAAAAAAATACAATAATTACAAAGTAGGTGTGAGAATCTGCTGTGTGAATTTAAATATACTGTATATATTTGTCTAAAGAACAACACACCGAGCAGTGACACTGAACTACAGTGAGTCTTATATTCGCAGGTAAAAGCAGTCTGAGACTCAGCCTGAGGTGATTTAAGCAGGAATCATTTCTCCAGTCTGCCTGCTGTGTGCTGCTGATCCAGCTTCCTGTCACCTTTATGCACAGTAACCTTTGTACAGACTAAACTTCATAACAGCTGATGTCGCAGAGAGGAAAAACACAATGCAGCAGGCTGATTTATTATGGCTATCATGTCAGTCTATGTTATTAATGCCAAACTCTGTGTAGACCGAATGTAGGCTCACTTTGTAATTTATTGTCATGGTGTGTGTTTGTTGTTTAACTGTACAGGAACCACATTTTCTGGTTTTGGGATGTTAATAATTAACCATTTATCCATTTAACCGACATTAAGAATTTTAACCAATTAAAACTAAATGGTTAAAAGAAATATAAAAAATGAATTAAAAAGCAAAACAAAACTCAGAGGAGCAGCTCGTCACTTAAAAGAGTCATCACACCGTATGGTCTGATCGCCAGCCACGACCTGAGTGATCACACTGTACGATCCAATCATTAGCCACGACCTGAGCGATCACACTGTACGATCCAATCATTAGCCACGACCTGAGCGATCACACTGTACAGTCTGGTCATTAGCCACGACCTGAGCGATCACACTGTACAGTCTGGTCATCAGCCACGACCTGAGTGATCACACCGTACGGTCTGGTCATTAGCCACGACCTGAGCGATCACACTGTATGATCCAATCATTAGCCACGACCTGAGCGATCACACTGTACGATCCAATCATTAGCCACGACCTGAGCGATCACACTGTACAGTCTGGTCATCAGCCACGACCTGAGCGATCACACTGTACGACCAATCATTACCACACCTAGCGATCACACTGTACAGTCTGGTCATTAGCCACGACCTGAGCGATCACACTGTACAGTCTAATCATCAGCCACGACCTGAGCGATCACACTGTACGATCCAATCATTAGCCACGACCTGAGCGATCACACTGTACAGTCTGGTCATCAGCCACGACCTGAGTGATCACACTGTACGATCCAATCATTAGCCACGACCTGAGCGATCACACTGTACCAACCACCTAAAATCATATATATAATCCATATCATCACCACCCACCAACAACCCCCATCCACCAACAACACACTACCCCCCAATCACCTACTATCATAATATCATCATCAACCTCCCCACATCATCAAACAAAAAAAAAAAAAAAACCCTAAATTAAAATACTCTCTTTTAATTTAAAAAAAATATAAAAAAAATATTTTTTTATAAATATAATTTTTTTTTTTCTTTTTAACAAAAAAAACAATAAACACCCTTCTTCTCTAATTTTAAATTTTTTTATTTTTCTTTTTCTTTCTATATATTAAAAAAAAAAAAAACAACACCACAAACCAAATTTATTTTGCCATTAATTTAATTCAATATTTTTAATCCCAAACCTTTTTTAAACCAAATTTAGCCTCACTTTGTAATTTATTTTCATGGTGTGTGTTTGTTGTTTAACTGTACAGGAACCACATTTTCTGGTTTTGGGATGTTAATAATTAACCATTTATCCATTTAACCGACATAAGAATTTTAACCAATAAAACAAATGGAAAAGAAATAAAAAAATGAATAAAACAAAACCACCCCAAAGACCATCACACCGTCCACTCTGATCCCCACCCCAACCTATCGATCCCCCTGTCCCTTCCCATCATCACCCACCACCTGACCGATCACACCATACCTTCCCATCATTACCCCCGCCCTAACCGTCCACCCTTTCCACCCTTTCATTTCCCCACCCCCTACCCTCTCACCTTTACCACCCTATCCCCCCCCCCCCCCCTAGTGATCACACCGTACGTCTGGTCATTAGCCACGACCTGAGCGATCACACTGTATGATCCAATCATTAGCCACGACCTACACTACATCCAATCATTACACACACACATAACACTATACAGTCTGGTCATCACCCACACCTACCAATCACACTGTACATCCAATCATTACCACACCTGAGCGATCACACTGTACATTCTGTTCATTACCCACGACCTGAGCGATCACACTGTACAGTCTGGTCATCAGCCACGACCTGAGCGATCACACTGTACGATCCAATCATTAGCCACGACCTGAGCGATCACACTGTACAGTCTGGTCATCAGCCACGACCTGAGTGATCACACTGTACGATCCAATCATTAGCCACGACCTGAGCGATCACACCGTACGGTCTGGTCATCAGCCACATCTTGACTAATCATACTGTATGATCCGATCCTCAGCCATGACCCGAGCGATCACTCTGTACGGTCCAATCACACTGTACGGTCCGATCATCAGCTACTGTCATGATCATCTGAACCATCCCATCTGCTGAAACATCCAAAAAAGTAAGAGTGCTCTAATCTTAAATGGACTCTCTGGTTTGGAGGAAATTGTGGACAGTATGTCTTGTTCATACCAAAATTTCTGTTTTCCTTAACAGCACAAACAGTATGAACAGCTGTTTGCTGCTATGTTAAACTGACTTATTTTGCTTTGTGTTGCTGTATATTCAGCCTACAGTGTGTTAGCTTTGAATGGCACTGAGCCATCTCAGGGTGACCAGGTTCAGAACAGCTGCCTGTTGGATCAGCTGGTTGATATAAAAACACAGTTTTGGCTAGTTGCCTGTTCAGAGGCCGAACACTGCCAGAGCTCATGATCACACTGTGGCTCAGACTTTGCGTGTTCCTGCCAATTTCAATGCCAATCATCGATTAAAGAGCAAAACAAGAGAAACTGAAAGAGAAAGTGACTGTTTTGGTCCTACAAAGCACTGTTGTACATGTAGACATAAAATACATGAGCCGCCTATTACTGTATATTTAGCTGGATGTTTTGGAAAACACTGTGGATGATTCCTTTATTTCAGTGTATTTTATTGGACGGATTTGAACTAGGATCTATTAGATACAGTATTCAGGTGTACTTGAAGACTTGTAAGTCTTGAACTTTTAGTTTAATGTCCCCACGTAAACCAGTCATTTTAATCAACCCCTCTCAATTAGAGAGCCGAACTCAACATAATGACCTTGAAATAATTATCAGAATGTAAGTTAAGTTTTCTTTGTCTGAACAACATTTCACTTTGCTGTCAGTATTTGCCTTGCAAGCGTATTTGTTTACTGCTGCAACATGGAGGCGTTTGGACGAGCTGTTTCCCAGACTAGCGGTTCCAAAGTCCAACAAGACTTAGGGCCACGTTAGCAGCTCTGTGAGGCTGTATTTGCAACACAGGTCATTTCAGTAGAGAACAGAAATAATTTAGTTTTATTTTGTACAGCATTCTCAAACTTTTACTGGCGTCTAGTAGTTGCTTTCAGTCCAAAATGGCGGAAGTGTAGCCTTGCTGCAGGGCGCTGATGTGGCAGGGGAATGAACAATTGACTTTCACTTGGCAATACATGTAGGCCAGGTACTGTTAGCAGCTAACACGAGAGCTAGCCTGCTAGCAATGAGCGTCTGTAAGTCACGTTAATTGTGACATTTATTGGGATGCTAATTTTGGCTAGCAAAAAACAAGCTTGTCTGTACTCTACTAAAAGGAAAAAATGAAGGACCAACTCCTTAGTGTCGTTTTGACGTTCGCCATCTTGTTTTTTTTTTTTTTTTTCTCGATTGGATTCAACTTTATTGTCATTGAACATAGTACAAGTACAACAAAATGCAGTGTCATCGCCATCTTGTTTTTTGTTGGCGGCATCGTATATTTTTTTTTTTGCCATCGCCATCTTGGTATTGTAGTCACCATCCTGATTTTTGGCCGTCGCCATCTTGGTTTTTGGCAACCAGAAGTGACACAAGAAAGTGGAGCTGAGCACAACCACATCCTGAATAAGACATTTTTAGGTGACCAGAAATATTATAATTAACTTTGATGAAGTGAAAACACACTGAGAGAAAAAATGGACAACTTCCAGACCGGACAATGTTATGGTAGTGACCTGTCAATCACAAGGTAGCCCCGCCCTAAAGCATCCCCTTCTTTATGGTCTATCTGACTCTAAATGGACCATCATTTACTAAATGAACATCATGCTGTGTTGAAGAAGACTTGAAACTAGTGATTGAGACCATAAACTGATGTTTATAATGATTACTGAGGTAATAGATCAGAGAGAAGTGGGCTAGACATCTATACAATCAGAGGAGTCGCCCCCTGCTGGCTGGTAGACACAACGCAGGTTTCAGTGAGGTGTTGGTTGGTGTATTTTTGGACACATCCAGGCTAGCAGTTTCCCCGTTTCCAGGCTTGATGCTAAGCTAGGCTAACTGCCCTCCAGCTGAAGCTCTGTAGACATTAGATTGTGCCATACTTTTTAATTGTTTTTGGACTCTTGTTGTTTTAACCCATAGTAATGGCATCTATCTGCAGCAGTGAGGTAAATGGTTCTGTACAGGGAGGTTGTTTCTATTGCTACCTACATTTCAGTGTACCGTGTACACAGAGTTCTGTTTCTGTGAAGTGTGCAGCTGTTTTTAGCATGGCAGCTATCTCTTTAATGTCAATAAGATGCTCTTGACCTTGTGGTCTAGTTTGGGGGATCAGATTGGTGTCAGACATGTTCCTGTGTAGGTCACTGGGACCACCTGGGAGTTAACTGAGGGTCTGATTCTATTTCTGTCCATTCGTATGACTGAACTGGGTCAACAGGGCGACTGTGACTCTGCAAAAGTCACATATAGCTCTCACACATTCCCACACATCTTCACTTTGGTTACGCCAGCTCTCACTGACCCAGTGAACTCAGTGACTGACACAGTTGTATGTGACGTTTGTGTACTAGTATGCAGGCTGTATGAAGGCTGTATGCAGGCTGTATGAAGGCTGTATGCAGGCTGTGTGAAGGCTGTGTGAAGGCTGTGTGCAGGCTGTATGAAGGCTGTGTGCAGGCTGTATGAAGGCTGTATGAAGGCTGTATGAAGGCTGTGTGCAGGCTGTATGAAGGCTGTGTGCAGGCTGTATGCAGGCTGTGTGCAGGCTGTGTGCAGGCTGTGTGCAGGCTGTGTGCAGGCTGTATGAAGGCTGTATGCTGGCTGTGTGCAGGCTGTATGCAGGCTGTATGCAGGCTGTGTGAAGGCTGTATGAAGGCTGTATGCTGGCTGTGTGCAGGCTGTATGAAGGCTGTATGCAGGCTGTATGAAGGCTGTATGCAGGCTGTGTGAAGGCTGTGTGAAGGCTGTGTGCAGGCTGTATGAAGGCTGTATGCAGGCTGTGTGCAGGCTGTATGAAGGCTGTATGAAGGCTGTATGCTGGCTGTGTGCAGGCTGTATGAAGGCTGTATGAAGGCTGTATTCAGGCTGTATGCAGGCTGTGTGCAGGCTGTATGCAGGCTGTATGCAGGCTGTGTGCAGGCTGTATGAAGGCTGTATGCAGGCTGTATGAAGGCTGTATGAAGGCTGTATTCAGGCTGTATGCAGGCTGTGTGCAGGCTGTGTGCAGGCTGTATGAAGGCTGTATGAAGGCTGTGTGCAGGCTGTATGAAGGCTGTGTGCAGGCTGTATGAAGGCTGTATGCAGGCTGTATGAAGGCTGTATGCAGGCTGTATGAAGGCTGTATGCAGGCTGTATGAAGGCTGTATGAAGGCTGTATGCAGGCTGTATGAAGGCTGTATGCAGGCTGTATGAAGGCTGTATGCAGGCTGTATGAAGGCTGTATGCAGGCTGTATGCAGGCTGTGTGCAGGCTGTATGCAGGCTGTGTGCAGGCTGTATGCAGGCTGTGTGCAGGCTGTGTGACTTTCTAGAAAAGACCAGTAAAGAGAGAGTGAAGGAAAAGAAAGTTTTCTTCAGAAAAAAACAAATATTCAAACCTGTCTGGGAGCATTTTTCTTTTCCAAATTTTAATGCTGAAATGATTCACAAACAAGTTTTTGATTAATTCAGTGGTTCTGAAGCTTTTATTTTAATACCCCCGTGTACCAGTACTGGGAATTAGGCAACTAAACCAGCCAAATGGAGCTCAATGACATTGAAGTTATTATCATGATGTTTGGTAAACCTGAACAGCAGAGTAGTGCATTGTGATTTTTAAGTATCACAGTTCTTTTTAACACTAGACCATGGGGAAAAGTTCAAGGGACTTTTACTTTGTAAAATCTCTAAATGAATCCATTAAAAATGTTTGATTTTCAGCCTGTATGTAGTCAGAGACGTCCTGAAGTCAAATTCTGTATATCAGGATCATTGTCGGGAATTATTTATTACATTTTTTTTCCAGCGACCCAAAAATCACAGAATAAAGACATTTCCCTCTCAAATTAGTGCTGTTTTCTATTTAATTGATTATTAGAGTGAAAATAACAAAATAATAACTTTACTGCAACAGCATTTTTATGTCAAACTTTTGATTTCACCTTTAAGTGGAAAGAAAACTGAATAATTCTCCCCTTTAGTGTGAACTTGGTGTGTGAATCACCCATTCCTCATCAACCTCTTATCTGGGTCTGGTCTCAGGCCTACAGCTCCATCAGGGACCACAAACTTCCCTTTCACTCATTAACCAGCTCTGACTGGGGGATCCCGAGGCGTTCCCAGACCAGTGTGGAGATATAATCTCTCCACCTGGTCCTGGGTCTTCCCCGGGGCCTCCTCCCAGCTGGTTGGGTCTGGAACAAACCCTCCTCCCCCCGACTACGCCTCGATATCCTGTCCATGAATCTCTGGTATAAACTAATATTCATCAGTTTTTATTTATTTCTGCTACTGCTTGAGTATTTCTTTCTCTGAAGGTCCTTTCACACACAATGAAACAACAGAACAAACAAGGGGAAAAAGGTGTGAAAATTTGTCTTAAATTGGGAGAAATATGGGATGAAAAACAGGAGACTCCTGTGAAAATGGTGAGGGTTGGCAGGTATGACCATCGGCCACTTTCAGAGCCCAGTTTCACCGATAACGTCCGATCGGCGTTGCTTAATCAGCCAACCTCTAATACATCCATGGAGTGTATTTACAGCTGGAAAGTACTTTTTCCTCTAACACACATAAATGCACATGCACGAAGTATCTTTAAAAGCACATATTATAGATAGACTTTAAATGGTATAAAAACAGGCCGAATACAGAAAGAAGCCTGTCGAGAGGACTGTACGTCAGCAGTGAGTCACGCTGTGTTTACTCTCAACACTTTGACAACAGCCGGTTGGGTGAGGAAGCTGAAGACATTTTGTTCTCTAAATTAGTGTTTGTCTTAATCCACACATCCCATTGATATCTATAGAGGTGTTTTTGACCTGGAACACCTGGATTAACAGGAAAGGAAAGTAGAAAAAACATAATATCAATTTGGATTATTTTATTGCCTCAAGACTCCAGAAATTAAAACAAAGAAAAGTCTTTGGTTGAATGACGACAGATCCACTGTGGGACTAATAAAGGAATATCTTATCTTATCTTATCACACTGTTGGTTTCGCTCTGATCTGTGACACTGGTGTAACAGACTGTCAGGGATGATTCATGTGATGAGCTTTGCCGGTTAGAGGAGCGTTCCCAGTTTACAGCAGCGAAGAGACGGCTGGACGAGAGCTGATGAAACAATGCAGGGTATGTCCTGAGGAAAGCAGCATCTACAGATAATGTGAGTGTGCTGCCCCTTGCTGGTCAAAGCTGGTCATATTATAAGTATACGCAGCATCATGGTCGACAGTAGACCTGCTCTGCATGAAAAGTGTCTCCAGATTACTTCCTTTATAATTTGATGCTATATAAAAATAAATTGAATTGAGAAGCTTGATATTGAAACAGCTTACGAATAAGAAATTGTGTTGAAGACATTCACTCTACTTTCATTTAAATTGAATGGAGACAAAATAATCTGAGCTCAGGGTCCATTTAGTAGCTCCGTTTGTGTAGATTTTGATCACATGATCTTCATCATGTACAGTAGCTTGTCGGCGTATGTCATGGAAATATAGATGTTCAAATTTACATTTTTATTGAGCACTTTATGGATGATAGGTGCTTAAATGTTGGCCTAACAACTTAATTTCAATGTTCATTCTAGCAGCAATCAAAAGCCCCCTTTCCATCACAGGAACTAAGAACCTTTTGAGGAACTTATTGTGTTTCAACTGCAGGAACCAGAGTCTAAATAAGTTCTGGGGTCATTTTATGAGGCCTGGTCATTTTGTGTTTGTTTGTAGTCATTTTGTTTCTTTCTGATTGTTTTCTGGCTCTTTGGAGTCATTTTCTGTCTCTTTTACATTTTACATTACATACATTTTGAGACCTTTTTACCCCTAAAAGGTCCTGGTTGGGGGGATAGTACTATCTGAAAGTACAGGAACTTTCATGGTGGAGTTTGCGGGGAAGACGGTCACTGATTGGTAAAACACACACAGCGCTTCATTCATAAAACAAGGAAGATTACTCTAGTATACAGCTTAAATTATTTAACCGCAGTTAATCACATGATTGTTCATAGTTCAGTCATTCAAAATGAACCTTAAAGGGAGATTTGTCAAGTATTTAATCCTCTTATCAACATGGGAGTGGGCAAATATGCTGCTTTATGGTAATGTAAGCATTTATTTATTATTGTAAATCAATAACAACACTAATCAATGCCAGATATTGTCCAGAAACCCTCCCAGGTTCTGACTTTAGCATCAACAATCTGCTCCAATCAGAACATGACAAACTGCAGCCCAACAGACAACAACAGCTGTCAGTGTGTCAGAGTGCTGACTTGCCTGTACTATAACATTTTTTTGGTATCTCACCAGTGGACTAAAACCCAAAGATATTTCAGTTTATTATCACAGACAACCAAATAAACCACCAGATTCTCATATTGTACAAGCTGGAACCAGAGAGTTATTTGGGTTTTTGCCTAAAATATGACTGAAATTGTTAATTATAAAAAATGTGGCCAATTCATTTTCAGATTGGTTTCAGCTCTAAAAAAATCATTACAGTAATCAACAGTGAAAGTAATTATTAGTTGCAGGCCTAGGGGACTGAATAAAATACAATCGGGCGTTGCAGGTTTGCACATTGCAAACACACAACCAAAGTTTGTCTGCAGAAGCCTGTAAGCAGTTTCTGTTTAAATCAGAGCTCCTGCTCAGTGCCGGACTCTCTGCTGCCCCTCTGTGCTGCTCAGGGTGTACTGCAGGAAGTCAGGCGTGGTGGCGGTCACTCCAACTCGTAGGAGCTGCTGTCCATTTTCACCTTGAGGAACTTGAAGTCTGGCCTGTCGGCGGGATCGGCGCTCCAACATTTCAGCATGATTTTGTAGAGAAAGTCGGGACACTTGGCCGGAGCTGGCATCCTGTAGCCGTTGGTGACCTGCTGATAGGCTTCCTGGTTGCTAAAGGCTGAGGAAGAACAAGAATGGAGTGATTAGAGGTTAAATGGGTATTTACAGTGAAATACCTGCAGATACACCTGGAGGCTTCAAGCAAGCTTTAGTTGTGATGGAGGTGACCTCAAGCGTCACACAGGGTAGTATTACCAGGGGACCTCACGTGATTTAGAAATTTACCCCATATCTGTGTTTCATGCAGCGCATTCAGTTAATGAAAAATGAAAGTCAATAGTTCGTTCCATTGCAACGTCAGCGCCCAGCAGAGAGCTGCCATTTTGAGGTGAAAGTGACGACTGGACACAAGTAAAACTTCCGCCTACAGAGTGCTGTCCAAAAGTAAAACTATATTATTTCTGTCCTGTTGTCATAATTTTAATGTCTCTACCATAACGTCCTGTGAACAGAGATGTTAATGCATCCACCACGGCCTACAGACTTGGCCATTTTATGTCTTTTTGTAGTTTTGTGTCTCTTCCTGGTCATTTTGTGTCTCTTTGTGGTCATTTTGTGTCTCTTTGTAGTTTTGTCTCTTCCTGGTCATTTTGTGTCTCTTTGTGGTCATTTTGTGTCTTTTTGTAGCCATTTTGTGTCTCTTTCTGTTAGTTTTGTGTCTCTTCCTGGTCATTTTGTGTCTCTCTCTGTTAGTTTTGTGTCTCTTCCTGGTCATTTTGTGTCTCTCTCTGTTAGTTTTGTGTCTCTTCCTGGTCATTTTGTGTCTCTTTGTGGTCATTTTGTGTCTTTTTGTAGTCATTTTGTGTCTCTTTCTGTTAGTTTTGTGTCTCTTCCTGGTCATTTTGTGTCTCTTTCTGTTAGTTTTGTGTCTCTTCCTGGTCATTTTGTGTCTTTTTGTAGCCATTTTGTGTCTCTCTCTGTTAGTTTTGTGTCTCTTCCTGGTCATTTTGTGTCTCTTTGTGGTCATTTTGTGTCTCTTTGTAGTTTTGTGTCTCTTCCTGGTCATTTTGTGTCTCTTTGTGGTCATTTTGTGTCTTTTTGTAGCCATTTTGTCTCTCTCTGTTAGTTTTGTGTCTCTTCCTGGTCATTTTGTGTCTCTTTGTGGTCATTTTGTGTCTCTTTGTAGTTTTGTCTCTTCCTGGTCATTTTGTGTCTCTTTGTGGTCATTTTGTGTCTTTTTGTAGCCATTTTGTGTCTCTCTCTGTTAGTTTTTGTCTCTCTCTGTTAGTTTTGTGTCTCTTCCTGGTCATTTTGTGTCTTTGTTGTGAATTAGCATCTCTTTGTAGTCATTTTGAGTCTCTCCCTGGTTGGTTCCATTTTATAGGTGAAGGCTAGGGGGCCCCTAACACTAGGGGCCCCTGGGTCTGTGCCCAGTAGCCTCATCTATTGATCATGTTAGTCTGTCCTTTATCATCGGCATTCATACAGCAGCTGTGCCCATCACTGCTCCAACCATGAAGGCATATCATGCCATGTATAAATACATTTGCTGAGCGTAGTTGTTGACTTTCAGTTCCCAAAACACATCTGTCAAAATGGTGCAACTTTATAGGAAACTTGTTTATTTATTTCATCATATTGTGAAAACTCACATTTAATAATTATATTCAAGGACTTTGGACCCTGAAATGAGCAGAATGTGTAGTTGAGACGGCTGCAAACTCATATCTACTTGAAGTACTTTAGTAGTATTATTAGGGCTGCATGATTAATCCTTTTAAGATAATCTTGATTCAGTCAGGTAATATCGTTCTCAGAAGTTCATTTTCAGAGAGTAACTAGGATTGATCGTAGTGTTAGGTGGTGCTTTAAGGGACTTTTTCCATCATTTTTATTAGGACTGGGATGATACACCTATCTCCTGATTTGATCCTTTCAAAACTGGTTGTAGTTTAGTTTCAGTTTTTCAGAAATGTCTAGACCATTGTGAAAAAACTTCTGTTTTATTTGATATATATTTAGTTTTTGTTAGCGTCAGGTATAATGTCTCAGAAGTACGTAGCTGCGTAGTAGAGCTGGGACAGTTCACCACCATCTCCTGAATCAGTACTACTGGTACTGGACTGGATGTCGATTCAATATATATTCAGTGTACTTTATTGAGTATTGCGATTTATTACAATTTATTGAAATTTTTGTTAACTTTTTTCAGTCCCTGGGGGGAAAAGGTGAATCATCCACTTCTAGGGCCTTTTACTTTGGGAAATATTGAAATTAATTAAGTAATATTACGGATATGATGTCACGTTACTCAGACTACCACAATAAAAGTGGTAACTTCCTTCTACCACCACATAGACTCAGATGAAGCAAATATGTTGATTCTGGCATTAAAAAAAATTCAAAATTATAAATACAAACAAAACAAATTGCGATACATCGGTGAATAGGTCATTCCACTAACCGGGGTAAGGAGCGCCACCGTAAGTGATGATCTCATAGAGCAAGACACCAAAAGACCAGACGTCTGACTTGTTGGAGAACTTCCCGTGGCTGATGGCCTCGGGAGCGCTCCACTTGTAGGGAATCTTTTTATCTTCTGTGATGTAAAACGGCTCCTGGATGAGAAATGGTTGTCTTAAAAATCTGCAGCCGTCGATGTGACTCTAAGAAGACACTTCCTGTCTCTTCCTCCTACCTTGATCACTCTGGCCAGTCCAAAGTCGGCCACCTTACAGATGTAGTCCTCTCCCACCAGCACGTTTCGGGCCGCCAAATCTCTGTGGATGCTGTTCTGCTCCTCCAGGTATGCCATCCCATCAGCCACCTGGGCACCCATGTCAACGAGTGACAGAGTATCTAGATTCTGCCCCTCTGGACCTGAACCGGGAAAAACCACAGAAAACAATCAGCACCGTGAAGCCAACCCGACAAGTGTAAAACTCAGAACCGAAGTACTATACAGTTAATCGAACCTTAAAGTCTTTTAAATGTCTAGTCACGAGTAAGAAATAAATATAATTAATTAAATAATTAATAAATAAAAATAAATACATACATAAATAATTTGTAAAACTGTATAAGGGTTTATAACATGATGACAGGAGTAAGTGATGTCCATCTCCATGATTTATTATGTCTCTTAAGTTGTTGTAACAGTTTTTGGGTTGATACCATTTGTGACACAGATTTGATGCTAAATTTAACCATTTTTTGCCACTGGAGAATTGAAAAAATGATCAATAATCCTCCAAAATACCACATTAAGACACCAAGACCTTGAGGAACACCAAAGAAAATGTAATGAAAATGTAACCAGAATATTGATTAATTACTTGACAAAGGTAATTAATCAATATTCTATTGATATGCGGCAGTAGCTCAGTCTGTAGGGAGTTGGCTTGGGAACCGGAGGGTTCAAAGGAAGAGCAGATGTTGAGAACCACTGAGATGCTCTGAGACCTCCACTGTTGGTTTTTACCTCGGAGGAAGTTGAGCAGGCTGCCTTTCTCCATCAGCTCGGTGATGATGTAGTACGGCGCCGACGCCGTGCAGACGGCGAACAGAGAGATGAGGTGGCGATGGCGGAGACTCTTCAGGATCTGAACTTCCCTGTGAAATTCACGGTGGTTCAGCTCTGAGTCTGGAGAGAAGGAGGCAGATGGAGAATTAATGGAGGAAAAGAAGAAAAGCGAGATGAAAAAGAGGAACAGAGATGAAAGAAAAGAGGAATCGAGAGACGCAAGAGGAAACCACACTGACATCTTTTAACAAACATGACACAATTAAAGCAAAGATGGGATTTTCTGTGTTTCGTAAACATTAGATGGTGGGATTGGAAAAAAAAAAAAAATTCACCTATGTACTGTGATTTTTTTTTTTTTAATTTCTGATTTTGAAATTTATTTTTTAATCCCAGATTTAATATGTTTGCTTCATTTGAGTCTATGTGGAGGTAGAAGAAAGTTACTGCTTTTATTGTGGTAGTCTGAGTAACGTGATGTCATATCCGTTCGGTATCCGTCAACCAGAACAAACCTCAGAAAGTATTAAAAGGTGGAGGGTGGGCGTGGATCCGACCTCCACCCTCCATGTTAAATCCAAAGTGCTAGTGCTTGTGTCGGTCATCATAACGTAGCTAAATATGTTAGTGTAGGTCATCATAACGTAGCTAACTATGCTAGTGTCGGTCATCATAACGTAGCTAAATATGTTAGTGTGGTCATCATACGTAGCTAACTATGCTAGAGTCGGTCATCATACGTAGCTAAACATGCAATGGGGCATCATAACTACATATTGCTCCTAGCTAACTATGCTAGTGTCGGTCATCATAACGTAGCTAAATATGTTAGTGCGGTCCCACCGTGTCGGTCATCATAACGTAGCAAATATGTTAGGCGGTCATCATAACGTAGCTAATATGTTAGTGTAGGTCATCATAACGTAGCTAAATATGTTAGTGTAGGTCATCATAACGTAGCTAAATATGTTAGTGATAGCATCAACATAAATACGATAGTATAGTCATCATACATACAACTATTCTTATAGGTCATCATACATACAACTATTATATTCGTCATCATACTACTAACTATGCTAGTTCGGTCATCATAACGTAGCTAACTATGCTAGTGTCGGTCATCATAACGTAGCTAAACATGCTAATGGAGGTCATCATAACTTAGCTAAATATGTTAGTGTAGGTCATCATAACGTAGCTAACTATGCTAGTGTCGGTCATCATAACGTAGCTAAACATGCTAATGGAGGTCATCATAACGTAGCTAAACATGCTAGTGTAGGTCATCATAACGTAGCTAACTATGCTAGTGTCGGTCATCATAACGTAGCTAAACATGCTAATGGAGGTCATCATGACGTAGCTAAACATGCTAGTGTAGGTCATCGGAACGTAGCTAACTATGCTAGTGTAGGTCATCATAATGTAGCTAACTATGCTAGTGTCGGTCATCATAACGTAGCTAACTATGCTAGTGTAGGTCATCATAACGTAGCTAAACATGCTAATGGAGGTCATCATAACGTAGCTAAATATGCTAATGGAGGTCATCATAATGTTGCTAAATATGCTAATGGAGGTCATCATAACGTAGCTAACTATGCTAGTGTCGGTCATCATAACGTAGCTAACTATGCTAGTGTCGGTCATCATAACGTAGCTAAACATGCTAATGGAGGTCATCATAACGTAGCTAAATATGCTAGTGGAGGTCATCATAACGTAGCTAAACATGCTAGTGTCGGTCATCATAACGTAGCTAAACATGCTAATGGAGGTCACCATAATGTAGCTAAATATGTTAGTGTAGGTCATCATAACGTAGCTAACTATGCTAGTGTCGGTCATCATAACGTAGCTAAACATGCTAGTGTAGGTCATCGGAACGTAGCTAACTATGCTAGTGTAGGTCATCGGAACGTAGCTAACTATGCTAGTGTAGGTCATCATAACGTAGCTAACTATGCTAGTGTCGGTCATCATAACGTAGCTAACTATGCTAGTGTCGGTCATCATAACGTAGCTAAACATGCTAATGGAGGTCATCATAACGTAGCTAAATATGCTAATGGAGGTCATCATAACGTAGCTAAACATGCTAGTGTAGGTCATCATAACGTAGCTAAACATGCTAGTGTCGGTCATCATAACGTAGCTAAACATGCTAATGGAGGTCATCATAATGTAGCTAAATATGTTAGTGTAGGTCATCATAACGTAGCTAACTATGCTAGTGTAGGTCATCATAACGTAGCTAACTATGCTAGTGTCGGTCATCATAACGTAGCTAACTATGCTAGTGTCGGTCATCATAACGTAGCTAACTATGCTAGTGTAGGTCATCATAACGTAGCTAACTATGCTAGTGTCGGTCATCATAACGTAGCTAAACATGCTAATGGAGGTCATCATAACGTAGCTAAATATGCTAATGGAGGTCATCATAATGTAGCTAAATATGCTAATGGAGGTCATCATAACGTAGCTAACTATGCTAGTGTCAGTCATCATAACGTAGCTAAATATGCTAATGGAGGTCATCATAACGTAGCTAACTATGCTAGTGTCAGTCATCATAACGTAGCTAAACATGCTAGTGTCGGTCATCATAACGTAGCTAACTATGCTAGTGGCGGTCATCATAACGTAGCTAAATATGCTAGTGGAGGTCAAGGGACCCCTGTGAAAATGGACATGACAGTTTTTCCTTTATAAAATTGAGCCCAATGTTGGAGTGTTATTTGTTGGTACCAATAGATTCATCAGGTTTTCCAGTTTCATGTGATGCCGGTTTCTTCTCTCTAGCTCTAAACCTGAACCTGCTCGTCCGCTGGGATCACCTAAAGTCCTGCAGGTCACAGGGCCAGTGACCCCTTACAAAAACCAATGTGTATTTGAGGCCCATTGTCATGTTTCACATGTGTGTAATTGGAGAAAAATCCAGAAAAATATCCCAAAAAATAATAAAATTTGTGTTGAGTTTTCTTCTTAATCATCTCACAACCCCTCTATAATATGCAGCAGTTAACGTCAGTAAAATTCTGCTTTCACATTAATCAGCATCAGTATTAACAATCTAATAATACTACGGCTGTGTATCGGCAAGAATCTGGTGATACGTAAGTATCATGATACAGGGGTTTTTATTAATTAATTAAAATTTATTTTTTTATTAAATCAAGCTACATTCGATCAAGAGAGATGATGAAATACCACTTTTGATGATCTTGATGGCGACGTTAATGTGGTTTTTCCAGCGTCCCCGGTAGACGTCAGCGAAGTAGCCGCTGCCCAGCTCCTCCTCCAGGGTGAACTCCTCCTTTGGGAGCTCCCACTCATCCACTGTAAAATGGTTCAGATCTAGGGTGTTGGGCTTTTTCTGATGGAGGAATCACACATGCAAACACTTACATCCAGTACATACAAGCACAGACATTGTCATCCAGGTATGTGATCCACAGTGTGTTCTGACACCTTTCTATCAGAACCAGCATTAACTGTTTCAGCAGTCTGAGCTGGAGCAGCTCTTCTATTGGATCGGACAACACGGGCCAGCCTTCGTTCCCTACGTGCATCATTAGGCCTTGGCCACCCGTTACCCTGTCGTTGGCCTCACCGGTCCACGTCTGGTGGATCCTGACCACTGCAGACCGGGAACATCCCACAAAAACTGCAGTTCTGGAGATGCTCTGACCCAGTTGTCTAGCCGCCACTATCTGGTCCTTGTCAAAGTTGCTCACATCCTTACGCTGCACATTTCTTCTGCTTCCAACACATCAGCTTCAAGGACGAAATGTTAACCTGCTGCCCAACAGGCGCAGCAGCTTCCGGTTGGTCACATGATTCGGTCTCAGGGTCCCGTCGTCATATCTTGTGCTGTCACAGTCTGGGACTCGTTCACATGAACAGAGGAAGGAAATAACTCTGGCTTCAGCTATTACTGCGTTTTACAACTTTCAGGACCTGATGATTTACTGAGAAGCTGATTCACCTCTAAATAAATGATAACTCTGAGTTACAGACGTCTCTTTCTCAGTGGAAGTCTATGAGAAAAAGTCTTTCGGACACAGATTCCATCTCCGGTGGGCGGGACTAAGACACAAGGAAAAGACGCGACTGATGGAAACGGGTTCCACTGTGTTCATTCATTGGTTGCTGTTGAGCAGGGTTCGTTTTCCCTGACCAATCAGTGGCGACTGATAGAAACATTATGACTTCATGTTTCTCACCACAGAAGCTTTGGCACAATTTTAAGATTCCTCTTATGTTGGAAAAATAAAAAAATTCTGCTAAAGTGGTTGAAAGTACAGTTACTCAAGTACTGCACTTGTGTACAATTTTGATCTACTTGTACTTTACTTGAGTATTTCCATATTCTGCTGCTTTAAACTTCTACTTCACTACATCTCAGAGGGAAATCCTGCATACGTCATGAGTAATTTAAGTATACTTTGATGCTAATACTGTTGTATTTTTGTAAACTTGTGTGTGTAACCTCAACTCATACTGTGCAGTACCTTTAGATGAAACTTCACTACAATAACTGTGCAGTAGCTATTTTTACTCTTGTGCAATTGTTAAAAGTCTGTTTAGTGCTAATAATGTATATACTGTTCCTATTTGTAATATTTCACCTTGTTTGTATTTTTCACAATTTTTGTATTCCCTTCTATTTAAATTGTCATATTTTATGTTATATTTTATACTTTTGTTTAGCTTCTGTTTCTGCTCTGTCCACTTTGCTGTTGTACACTGCAGATTTCCCCACTGAGGGACTAATAAAGGAATATCTTATCTTATTTTAATTTGTGTTTCTAACAAAGTATACTGTACACTGCTACTTTTAGTGAAGTAAAGGATTTGAATACTTCCTCCACACCTGCTTAGTGCTGATGTAGATGTTCTGACGGGCATCTGGGACTTACTGCAGTTTTCTTTCAGTTATTATAGTTTTGATCCATTTGATTCTTACCAACTTCTGCGTCTTCATTTCCTTTTTGTGAAATTTGTGTTCAAGCTCAGTTGCAAGAGAATTATCCTGCACATCTCCAAGGAAGCACATTAGTGTACAAGAATCCTGCATCAACTGTGTCTGAGTGAACACACTTGTAGTTTTCACATGACCTGAACTGAGCCCATCCTACCCTCTTGCAGGGGTTTCCCAGTGTGCCGCTGTTGTTCAGGCTGTTGACGCAGTAGTGCTCCACCAAGTCGATCAGAGAGCTGAACTGGTGACTGTACTCCACGTGGTAATTGCTCTCATCTGTTTTGAGGACCTTGAAATGCTTCACCCGACTGCTGGACCTCACTGCACAAACAAGCAGAAGTGGTTTAAATGCAAAGATCCTGCCCTCAGATACATTTTAATCCTTAATATTTCTCTTAATATTCATTACCACAGCGTTGTAGTTTAAGCTGCTGCAAAAACATTCCCCATAGACTCCAAAGAAATGTAAAATACCATGTACCATAATAATAATAACACATTCAACAGTCCAACAGCGATATAAAGATGTTATTGTACTGGTAATACACTTATTTATGGTTGTGGTTCTTAGTGTTTGTCTTATTTCACTCTTTCACTTGGATCTTATATTTTGCATGTTTGCCAGTTTGCATAACGTTGGAAGCCACTGTTGTAGGTTATGTTGAAAGGTGCGGATTAGTATGCTGCATGAAATGATGGAAAACATAAATACTGACATTATCTTTGGTTACGCTTGTGCTGTTGCTCTTTGAAAGGGCACCAGTGAAATACTTTGTTGCTGTAATACACGGCACTTTTACCACTTTTTATTTAACTGAGTTAAAGTCTGCACATGTCTGGGAGTAATACTATAACAGGTGAGGTTATAGTATGAGGTTGTACTACTAGTGTAGTATGAGGTTGTGCTACTAGTACAGTATGCCATTTCAAATATGCTGATTTGGTATCGAGCAGAGGGGATGTGTAAGGATTCTCAGTATTAGCCCCCTGAGGCCCACCACAGACCTGCTTTTGTGTTTTTTAGGGGATACAGGGGGTCTTTATGGGGAGATAGTAGGTCAGCAGTAGAACATGATGCTCTGTTATGTCTTATAAGTTGTGCTCTCGGTCACTGTACCTCCTACCACTCACACCCAAACGCCTCTCCTTCTTGTCTTACCTGAGAGAACGTATCCGATGTTGTCTTTCTCGCTGTGTCGGATTAGGAAAGCTCCGTGGTCATTTCCTGGTCCCAGCAGGTGGCTTTGGGCCTCAAAGCGGGTCATTGTTCCAAAGAACCACCTGGATCAATACAGAAAGCCATAAATGAAAGATACATAGAATATATTGGAGCCCACCCATGTCATGTACAGTCAACGGGAGTGGTGTGATTATTAGTGGAGAAACGTCACGTTGCTTTCATCAAACTTCAGGTCAGAGTGTTACAAACAGGTAAAAATGAGTAAATGCTAGTTCAGTTAGCCCTGGTCAGAAAACAGTGAAGTTAGTGTGTGGTTGAAGTCGGGCTGGTCAGAGGACAGTGAAGTTAGTGTGTGGTTGAAGTCGGGCTGGTCAGAGAACAGTGAAGTTAGTGTGTGGTTGAAGTCGGGCTGGTCAGAGAACAGTGAAGTTAGTGTGTGGTTGAGGTCGGGCTGGTCAGAGAACAGTGAAGTTAGTGTGTGGTTGAAGTCGGGCTGGTCAGAGAACAGTGAAGTTCGTACGTGGTTGAAGTCGGGCTGGTCAGAGAACAGTGAAGTTAGTGTGTGGTTGAAGTCGGGCTGGTCAGAGAACAGTGAAGTTAGTGTGTGGTTGAAGATGGGCTGGTCAGAGAACAGTGAAGTTAGTGTGTGGTTGAAGATGGGCTGGTCAGAGAACAGTGAAGTTAGTGTGTGGTTGAAGCAGGGCTGGTCAGAGAACAGTGAAGTTAGTGTGTGGTTGAAGATGGGCTGGTCAGAGAACAGTGAAGTCAGTACGTGGTTGAAGCAGGGCTGGTCAGAGAACAGTGAAGTTAGTGTGTGGTTGAAGCCGGTGTCTAGAATCGTATTTGAATCCGTCTGTAAGAAAACTCTGAAACTTGGATCATCGGGTATCAAGTCTTTGGAGTCACATGACGAGTCAGAAAAACATAAAGCTGGTTGTAAAAACCAGCAGCAAACGGCTCCAATCAGCCAGTATTGATCCACGTCGGGATCCAGAGCATCAACTCCAGTCGAGCTCTAGACAGCGTTTGGAGCTCCACCTCCACTAAAAGCTGAGCTGATCTGGACTTTACACTCAGGAACCAGACATCAGTCAGACAGCAGCAACGACCAGACTGATGTCCCAGCTTTCTGTCATATCCTTCCTACTTTCTTCCCAGAATGGACGTGAAGTTGGTCTTAAATAGCATTCAGAATGGACTAAACAAAATGTAATAAAATAGATAAAAAGTTTTAAATTTGACTACGTGAAACCTGCAGATACCTACAATCTGAGGATATGATAGTATCATGATATAATGATGATATAATAATTCAATATAATGCATTTTTTTTAGATTCAATGTTAGGAAAACTGTCGTAGTATAAAGAACACAAAAAGTACATTTTTACATTTTAGAATAGGAGAAAATAACATATTAGTACTACATCCAAAAAACTGCATGCGATTATGATGAAGTGGGGAAGTCTGTGAAGGGGAGACTGGTGGGTACTCATACAACCCATCTACATTCACATATCAAGCTAGTATAGTATAGTATAGTGTAGTATAGTGTAGTATAGTATAGTACCAGTGGATTCCTTAAGTTTACCTTCATTCCAGCTTTAAAACTGAGCCCACTACAACCTCTGAAAGGTCAGACAGCAGCCAGTCCTCATGGCGAGTCCTCAGATTTTTAAGAGGTTAATTAAAAATGGGAGAAAAGGAACAGTTTCATTTTATCAGACGCCTCTATCATCATATTCTAAACCTTTTACAATTCATTCATTAATTCATGTTTATTTCTGATTATTGACTAGAAGAACTGGACCCTCAAAGCTGAGCAGCATCTCAGATTAATCTCCAGGTTTCCAGCTTTCAGATGATGTTCACCACTAATATGAGACATCTACTGTTGACCTGCTGTCTCCCCTAAAGACCTCCTGGACCCCCTGGACCCCCTGAAGAAGACTAGAACTGGTCTGTTGTGGGTCTCAGAAGGTTAAAAGCGTAGTTCCATTAATATGCTGTTATGTTATCATTACATCAGTGACATAAAATGGTCTTAAAATAATGATATTGTTTGTCAGTTATTGTGGGATAATATACCATCCAACAAAATAAGCGACTGTGAATGTGGCCTAGTTATAAAATAATAATATGATTTAAAAACCAGCAGCTCTTCAGCCTTCCAGCAGCTGTTGACATGTGGGAATAACCTCACAGTATTCACTTCCCATTCTGTTGAATCAACAGAGAGAGAAGAGGCAAAACAAGAAGTGCTGAGGCCGACGGCCGGACAGACACACAGACGTGGGACTGACATTATGAAAGGTGGGACTGACATTTCTCTGTGTTACATACAACAGAGGGACGCAGAGAAGTTTATCATGATATGAAGTCACAGATATCAGACTGCTGTGTGATTTCTAATCCAAAGCTCCAACAACATGAAAATATAAAAGTGGTGAGGTTGATTAATGACAGACATATTTATTTGGCCAATGCTCAAGTTTTATAGGAAGCTTTTCCTCATTTTAGGTCTTCTGTCAGCTGTCTCCTAAAATTACTCTCCCATACAATGAGACTGCATTGTGATTTACGTTTGGAGGGAAACGTATTTTGTCTCAATTTGTTTTTGACTATCACAAACGTATTTGTCAATTTTATATTTGTCAAGTCAATTTTATTTATATAGCTCAATGATATTGATATTTATATAGCTCAATATATATTTATATAGCTCAATATCACAAATTTGCCTCAAGGGGCTTTAAATTCTGTGCTCTAGTCTGCACTGGGGACTGTTTAACCATTAACCAGTGACAAAAATTTTAACTGATTAACATTATTGGTTAGTGAGGATGGGGTCTTTCCTAGCTACTCTGACTACTACTACTACTACTACTACTACTACTACTACTACTACTACTACAGAGGATGGGGTCTTTCCTAGCTACTCTGACTACTACTACTACTACTACTACTACTACTACTACTACTACTACTACAGAGGATGGGGTCTTTCCTAGCTACTCTGACTACTACTACTACTACTACTACTACTACTACAGAGGATGGGGTCTTTCCTAGCTACTCTGACTACTACTACAACTACTACTACTACTACTACTACTACTACAGAGGATGGGGTCTTTCCTAGCTACTCTGACTACTACTACTACTACTACTACTACAGAGGATGGGGTCTTTCCTAGCTACTCTGACTACTACTACTACTACTTCTACAGAGGATGGGGTCTTTCCTAGCTACTCTGACTACTACTACTACTACTACTACTACTACTACTACTACAGAGGATGGGGTCTTTCCTAGCTACTCTGACTGCTACTACTACTACTACTACTACTACTAGTACTAAGGGGGTTTCTGAGACTTTTACTCAACACTAGTGATCAACATCTAATCAATGAAAGATGCAGAAATCTACAAATGTCAAAACTTTTTGATCCCAAATCCCAGCATGTCTTCTTCTATGGTGTTCCTCCAGGTCTTGGTGTCTTATTGTGATATTTAGGAGGATTATTGATCATTTTGATCAATTCTCCAGTCATAAAAAAGTGGTTACATTTAGCATCAAATCTGTGTAACAAATGGTATCAACCCAAAAACTGCTGCAACAATTTAAGAGACATAACAGAGCCTGAGGACGGACATCAGATACTGATATCATCATGTTATAAACCCTGATACACTTTAAATAAGTAATTAATTCGTGTTTTTTCTGATTTATGACTACAACAATTTGACCCTCAGAGCTGAGCAGCACCTCAGATTAATCTTCAGCTTTCAGATGAAGTTCACCATCTGTCTAGTTAGTTAGTATTCAAGGTTTTGAGTAGTATTTCCTGGGGGCGGGTCCCCAGGGTGGCATGGTGGGCTGGTGCTCTTCCAACTTACTGTCCCCACGTCTTCAACACCATGTACTTATTTCATGCCTTTTATTTTTCCTGTTAAAATCAGTTTGGTTCCCTTTAAATGAGTCCGATTAGACCGGAGACGCTGAATCTGAAGTGTTCTAGTTGGAAATGACCAAGAGAAATACTTTATATGATACCAGTTAAAGAGTACTTTGATAGTACTTAGAAAAAGTACACCACTCACGGTTGCAATCGGAGGGACTCGGCCCGGTCCAGGTAGTTTTTGGGCACGATCCCGGTGTCCAGGACGCGCCCGTTCTTGTCGATCTTGCGCGCGGTCCACCAGTCCCCGGTGCGGCTGACGACGCTGAACAGGTCCCCCTCCTGGAAGGACAGCTCGTCCGCGTGCCGGGACTCAAACGACCACAGCGCCGTGTAGAAGGAGCCGCCCTCCGGTACTCTGTCCTGTTGACCCGGACTCGGTGGTCTCTCTTCCTCACCGCCGCCGGTGCTGCTTCCTCCTCCTCCTCCTCCTCCCCCGACATCACCACCACCTCCACTTCCTCCTCCTTCTGCTCCAAGAGGAGGCTTTTTGTCTCTGAAAATCCTCTGCCATAGTGCGTCCAGACATGGGCACGCGTTGCGCAGACACTCACCCATAGATCACCATGAATGGCCCCCTCTTGGAGCCTTCCTCCTCGTCCTCCTCAGTGCGCGTCAGCCGGCTACACCTGTTGGACAGGTAGAGGATGGAGCGCCAGGAATCCTCAGAATGCCCGTACAAGGTGAGCGAGTGTCTGACTATTACTAACAGCTACTTCCTTATGCCAGCAGTGATAGAGTGAACGAGGTCCCCGCCTATCTGACAGATGCGTCATAAATCTCAGTGACTGAACTTTGCTGATGGTCCAGATAGACACCTGTTGTCAGATGACTTCTGCCACCTCACCCCTCTCCAAACACATATCCTGTACCTTGGTGAGTGCTGATGTAGGCCTGTACTTGTGTATTACTACATTAAATCTTGCACTTTTGATCACAGAAGCAGTAAAGCTTCAGCAGTTTTGGGTATCACTGGGCAAAATTACACTAAAACCTTTCAGCATATTGTAAATCTGAGAGAAAACTTTGACCAATCACCGGTTGTTTCAGAGAGAGAGAGCGCATTCCGATTGGCTGTCCTTCAGCTGGTAGGCGGTGCTTGGTATTTCCTCCGCAGATCTCAACGTGGCTGACGGGTCACAAACTTTCTCATTTTACAGCTAAACAGTAACAACAAGATGTTTCTGAGAACATGTGAGGAGGGAAATAGTCATTACAGTAATAAAGTAATATTGATCCATATCTGATCAGAGGTCAGAGTGATTGACCGCTGATCAGAGACTCCAGATCTCAGTCTCATGAACTCCTGTCAGGATGCTGTCAGATAGTGAGGTTTTAGGGGCAGCGGTAGCTCAGTCCGTTGGGACTTGGCTTGGGAACCGGACGGTTGCCAGTTTAATTCCCCTCATGGACCAAGGACTGGATGTGAACCGGAGAACTGGTAGCTTGAGGGAGGCTGGCAGCTTTTCTGCTCTTGGGCACTGTCAGGGTGCTGGTCAGGGCCCTGTTCCCCGTTAATGCATGTACGTCTTTCAGGTCTTTTTTTCTGTAAAATAACTTTTTAAAATCATATTTGCTCCATTTCTAACTGCTGCTTTAACCCGATTTTTAAAGCTTCAATAAATTATTTATAAACCCCCTAGATGCAACTTAAAACTGTTTTTATAAGGATGGTGAAGTCCTTTGCTAGCTAGCTCACAGCTAACGACCAGTTGGCACGTTGTCTGTTTGGAACAGAGAAACACAAACGGTCCAGCAGTCATATCTGTGTGAATAACGAGGCAGAAACTTGCTTCGCTTTCTGTCTGAGCTCTATGGAGCCACAGACGCTCCGTGATGCAGGAATGAAATAACTACCGGGATAGTCAAACCCTTTGTGTGTCTCCACTGTGATTTTATCTGTTTCACCAGATATTTGAGAAATGAGAAGCAGCAGATACACTATCTTTATCTTTTCACGGCAGCTCCTTCCAGTCAGGAAGTTTAGACGGGATTTCACCGTCAGTCAGCTGTTCAGACATCAGAGATGTCCAATCACACCTCTGATGTTGCCATGAAAGCTTCCTGCTCTGAATATGTCTGAATCAGTTTACGTATATTCATGTGTTTAGTCTTTTAATACGTCTTACTTTGGCGGCTGAGAGCAGTGCCAGTAAAATCAGGGCGGAAGTAAAACCACAAAAACATTGTTGGAGTAGCTCGCCTGATTTATTGTGTAGGCTTTTACTCTTCATTAGACCAGATTCACACTTCACACCTCTAACGTTGTCTGATGGCCGATCACCACGATACCGTACCATGAATTATTAGCACTCACTGCCGTTTTTTTCTGGAAACAACCTTCATCAGTGGTGATTAGCGGCTAATAGGTTTTTTGTCAAATCAACTGATTTTTGTGTACAAGCCACATTTATTGCATAATGTAATAAACTTTTCAAATAGCTGATTATGATTCAGACCAAAGGAAACAAACCGGGTGTCTGATTGTGTCCTCAGTGTTTTGCTCAAGGGCACTTCAGCATGGCCAGATGGTCACCTGATTGGACTGTTATAAGGCCATTCAGTAGGTGTTATCAGTCACCATAATCACCATAGATGTGGGCCTACTGTGCCTACTACGTCACACATACGACGAACTTTCAACACATTCTAACATGAAAAACTGAATGAAACGTCACATTTTGAACAATAAAACAATAATAAAAAAAAAAATATACAACTTCTTTAGGTTTAGATAAGAAAGAAAGAAGAATCCTTTATTAGTCCCACAGTGGGGAAATTTACAAACAGACAACAAAACTACAACTTCTTCAGGTTTAGGCAATAAAACTACAACTTCTTTAGGTTAAGACAACAAAACTACAACTACTTCAGGTTTAGGCAATAAAACTACAACTTCTTTAGGTTTAGACAACAAAACTACAACTTCTTCAGGTTTAGGCAATTAAACTACAACTTCTTTAGGTTAAGACAACAAAACTACAACTACTTCAGGTTTAGGCAATAAAACTACAACTTCTTTAGGTTTAGACAGCAAAACTACAACTTCTTCAGGTTTAGGCAATAAAACTACAACTTCTTTAGGTTTAGAAAAAACTACGACTTCTTCAGGTTTAGGCAATAAAACTACAACTTCTTTAGGTTTAGGCAACCAAACTTCAACTTATTTTTTAGGTGACAAAACCACAACTTCTTTAAGTTTAGGCAACAAAAATACAACTTCTTAAGGTTTAGGCAGTAAAACTACAATTTCTTAAGGTTTAGGCAAAGAAAACTGGTAGCAAAGCTACTTCATGTAAATGGGGAATTAAGCTTTATGTTTCAAACAGGGAAAACCCTCATGTTTTGCCATTCAGTGAATTAACAGCAGCACTGTAATCGCCAACTTTAAGGGTTTAATTTCAGCATTTACATTTAGATTCAAATGTATGTTGGTTTGAGGTATGCAGGCTAAACTTTCCATCAAGTTCTACTTTCATCCCTCATTCTTTTGTACTTCTTCCTGGATTTCTTTGTATGCACATGATGAAAACAGATATTATTATAAAAAGCACACAGACACAGTTCAAAACAATACTTAAAATATTTTAATCTTTGCACTACCGGTGTTTGGTACCTGACGGCACTCAGCCTAAAACAAACAGCTCAATCTTGTGATTTGGTGATTATGGCTAAAGTTCCCTGAACTTGGCTTTGTTTGCTGTATATTGTCATGCATAAAAGACAAAAGTTGCATTGTTCTCAAATTGCATTGCATTGCAATATTGCTGTACAATTTTCTGGTGCAGAGATCCCCCCCCCCAAAAAAAAAACAAAAACAAAAAAAACAAAAAAACACAGCCTTCTGGCTATGGCTGATTGACTGTGCAGGCTCATTTTTGTAGTTCTTTACAGCCCATAGTTCGAAGTGTAGTGCGGTCGGTCTGTGGTGTAAACATAGGCACTGTAGTTGTAACTGGCCACATTACTGTGGGCCTCGAAAAGAGGTTTAATAGCTTAAAGCCTCTACACATGGCCCACTGGTTCAGCCCCCCCCCCCCCAAATTATCACAGGAGGATAAAATAATTCCCATACTATTATAGAGAAACTTGTATCCTGCTGTATTAATATGTAACATGATTTCAAAATGCCAAAAACACCTTCTGAAATTCCTGTAAAAGGTCAGCTGATTAAAATACTTTATGCTCGTAGTTAATAACAAGACTAACCGACTGCAGCCACGCTAGAGGCCCCGTGACGCCAGAAACAATGGAGAATGGATGAACAGTTAGACTTGAATCATGACCTCTAATGGGGTATAAAATGTTGACTTGAGCCATCATAAAACTCACTGGGCTCATCTGTGACCTTTACAGGGCTTGTCAGACTCAGCTGTACTTGGTCTTTTAAACTCAGTCCTGATGCGCTTAATGACTAATTAAAGTTTTCCCAGCATAATATGTGACATGTTACTAGTTTGGCAAGTATGTTAATTGTCAGGCTGACACCAGCAAGTGAACATGCATCCATCACTGCTTTCTTAGCAGAGAGAGCTGCAGGGATGACAGGTTTTTGTAGGTCAACAGGAAGTTAGCATCGCCCTGGTTCCCTCGACAAAAAGCTAATGAGTTTTTTTCATTGGATTTTGGATTATCAGCGAAAATAAGCTGTGTGGCAAACAAACTTTTATGATACGTACACGTTTTGTTCTGTAAGATAATCTTCACAAATGAACACCACTTTAGGATTTTTGGAGAATAAATGCAGTTGCCAGAAGTAAGAAGCTAACGACTTCAATGACTTCAACGTCTTCAACGACTTCAACGACTTCAACGACTTCAATGTCGCCACCACTAAGCTTCCAACTTGTAATTTAATTTTGTGTGCTTACCTCTAATAGAAAAATTCTCTTTTCCTCTATAAATCCACTACAAAAAACCTGAACTATCCCTTTAAGCTTGTGTTAACCACAGATCTTATTTCAGGCATCTAACCAATAACCCACTGACTTTGAGACGAGAAATATGCAAATATAATAACTTATTTCCATGTTTTAGAACTCGTGCCTGCAGCACTCTGTCGCCCTATATTTGAAGAAATTAAGCTGATTCCATTCCTTCATTGGTGAAAAGATCAATACCACTACATTTGGAATCTATCTCACTCCCATGTAGGGATGCTGATTTTGAAAAATGTTCTTAACCAATAACCAAACCTTGTTAACATTATTAACCATTAACTGACAAGATTTGTGTGCTTCATGCAGCAGAGCTCCAGCTGCAGTATATGAGCACAACTGAGTCTCCATGTCAGGAGAGTTACTGTAGCGGCCACGGTGCTGCGTTCACTGTCTCCATTTCACCGTCGGGAGAGTTACTGTAGCAGCCACGGTGCTGCGTTCGCTGTCTCCATTTCACCGTCGGGAGAGTTACTGTAGCGGCCACGGTGCTGCGTTCACTGTCTCCAGTTCACCGTCAGGAGAGTTACTGTAGCAGCCACGGTGCTGCGTTCGCTGTCTCCATTTCACCGTCGGGAGAGTTACTGTAGCGGCCACGGTGCTGCGTTCACTGTCTCCAGTTCACCGTCAGGAGAGTTACTGTAGCGGCCACGGTGCTGCGTTCACTGTCTCCAGTTCACTGTCGGGAGAGTTACTGTAGCGGCCACGGTGCTGCGTTCGCTGTCTCCATTTCACCGTCGGGAGAGTTACTGTAGCGGCCACGGTGCTGCGTTCGCTGTCTCCAGTTCACCGTCGGGAGAGTTACTGTGGCGGCCACGGTGCTGCGTTCGCTGTCTCCATTTCACCGTCGGGAGAGTTACTGTGGCGGCCACGGTGCTGCGTTCGCTGTCTCCATTTCACCGTCGGGAGAGTCACTGTGGCGGCCACGGTGCTGCGTTCGCTGTCTCCAGTTCACCGTCGGGAGAGTCACTGTAGCAGCCACGGTGCTGCGTTCACTGTCTCCAGTTCACCATCAGGAGAGTTACTGTAGCAGCCACGGTGCTGCGTTCACTGTCTCCAGTTCACCATCAGGAGAGTTACTGTAGCAGGAAGGGTGCTGTGTGTAGTGTTGTGGACATGCAGCCACTCTCCCAGTAAAAGTCTCCACCACGTTTAGCAGGTTCAGGTGTGTTACAGCTGTGATCGTAGCTGTAGCAGACAGTGTGTGTGTGTGGTGGTGGTGAGTGTGTGTTTGTTGGTGGTGTTGTAGCTGTGATCGTAGCTGTAGCAGACAGTGTGTGTGTGTGTGTGGTGGTGAGTGTGTGTTTGTTGGTGGTGTTGTAGCTGTGATCGTAGCTGTAGCAGACAGTGTGTGTGTGTGTGTGGTGGTGAGTGTGTGTTTGTTGGTGGTGTTATTGTTGTGAACGTAGCTGTAGCAGACAGTGTGTGTACAGTTTATTTGTTGGTGAATAAATGCTACGAGGCTACAAGCTACAACTCCTCAGCTGGAAGTCCAGAACCAACTTCCTGTATCTGCGCCGGCTCTCTCTTAAGGTGGACCAGCTTTTCTCCTGTGACGAGCCACTCCTCTGAGTTTGTCTCAGCTTTTTAATTAATTATATTCATAATTAATATTTCTTTTAAACCTTTTAACTGACAGTGTTAGTTGGTTAAAATGTTTAATATCAATTTTCAGCTAAAGGGTTAATTATTAACATCCCTATGTCCCATGCTATATGTGCAGTGAAGGAGTTATTGATGGCTACATAACTATCCTTTAATCAGAAAGTACAGCTGAGGCTGATGGGAGTTTGATCAATAGTTAATAATAAGACAGAGGTGTTGGACAAGAGGAAATTGTGACTGGATGGCGGCGCTAAATGAAAAGTCATGTGATCACCACAGTTGTTTGATTCATCCTTTGAGGAACTGAGTGGTCCGACCAAATATCACAACAATCAGTTGGATCCATGTGGAGATATTTCACTATGGACCAACATCTGTAGCAGCGGGCCGCTAACGTGGCTAAAATCCCAGCAAGCTCTTAATTATTGCACATAACCTTGATTTTAGCACTGGCTTTGCAGTCATCTGACTTCTGATTTCATAACATTTCAAAGTGTGCATACACAGACATGGCACATACCGAGGTAATAAAATAGTATTTATAAAACACAAAAGGGTATAAAATTAAAAACAGTTGGTTCTGTGAATGTGCTGAGGGTCTCAGTGTTCAGATGTTTTAGGTCAGAGTGTATTTACACACCTTTCTCAGGCTGTTTTCAGTCCTTCATTTGTCCGCTTTGCTTTAGCCTGAGAAATAGATTATTCCTCATTTTTCTTTGATTTGGTGAGCGTCTTCTTCATCATTCGGTCCCGATGCTCTCCTCCCTCTGTCCTTTCCCACCTTGGTGTTTTAGTATACAGTACATACCCTGTTGTGGAAGTCGGCTGCATGGGGGAAGGAGAATATTCCTTACTTCTCTTCCCCCTTTCTTTCCATATTTGCAGTCCATCCTGCTGTTGATTGATGATCTGCTCCTTCTATACCTCTATAGTCTTGAAATATATCCTGGCGTATATGGTGTCCAGCTGGCTGTGCAGGGCGTGGAAGGAGGGCCTCTTGGAGGGCTCAGCAGCCCAGCAGTCCATCATGATGCGGTAAATATTCTGAGGACAGCGGGTTGGACAGGGCAGCCGAAACCCCGATGACAGCAGATCCAACACTTCCTTGTTGCTTTTTCCTGAAAAGGCACAAATATAAAAGCATGAGAGTTTACGACCACTCTCAGACGATTAGTCGACTAATCTCATGTTGTTTTTCTAAAGCTGGGTCCAGACTCCCCTCCTTCAGAGTGTTTTTACATCCTCTGATTGGCTCTGAGGTCCGTCCTGGACACAGCGACCTCAAACAGTAAATATTAAACATGCTCTGTGTTTCTGATGGATCTCAGACCCCACGGACAGACGATGACGCCATCATGTTGAAAAGAATGACAGCCAATAGAGAACCAAGCTGACTGAAGAAGAAAGGACAACCACCGCTGTCATAGCAACCACGGCTAACGCATGAGCTAATGCTAAAGGTGAAGAATTCCTCCTGCTCATCATCCACCATGTTAAAAGTCCTGTTTGATCGCCAGAGATTTGTGAGATTTCTATTTGTTGATGAATGAATCTGTTAGTGTGTGGTGGCTGTTTGGGCCAATCACTGCTCTTAACACACTACAGGAACAAAACTGTTAAATTTAATACGTCCTTATGTGTGGAGTACCGCACATCTGGTAAGATCTGATACATCTTTTAGCGTGGTCGACCTTTAGCTGACTAGATGTCTTTAAGGCTGGTCCACGACTACAGCGACCAAAAAAAGGAAATCTCTGGTGATCACACACGACTGTAAAGTAAAGAAACATGGCCGACGACGGGCATGAAGAACTAGTGATGTTCGTTTTTACTGAAAGCTGATGAAGTCATGGAGACACGTTAAACACTAATCAACAGGTCGCTCCTCCGTCTCTGAGCTTCATCTGACTTTATGCTTCATGTTTAGCATTAGCTCATGCGTTAGCCGTGGTTGCCATGACGCCCGTGGTTGTCCTTCCTTCTTCAGTCAGCTTGGTTCTCTATTGGCCATCGTTCTTTCCCACGTGACGACGTCATCGGCTGTCCTCTGGGTTGTCCACAGACAACAGGAGACGCATCACAAATATTCAACATGTTTAATATTTACCGTTTTAAATCGGCGCGGTCAGGATGGACGTCAGCTGATCGGAGGATGTAAAAAACTCTCTGAACAAACCTCACAGCACAGGAACATCTGGATAGATGATCTCTAGATCCATCAAATAATCAGGGCTTTACTGACGATTGTGAGGAGGAATCAGACCCAGAATCAGCTTGATTCTCGTGTCGTGTGGACTCGGCTTTAGTCAGTGTCATTTTTTCATGCTCAACAACTTATTTCTAAGAAACCTCATCTTCATCATCATCATCTTTGGTAAACACCAGATTTAGTGGTGCATTTATGTGATTCTTTGTGGAGAAACTCTGTTTTAGATCTGTGGATTAGAAGCCATTTTGGCGGAGGACAGCTATGGAGTTTAATTTCTTAATCTTAATCTTAATCTTTCTTAAGGCAGGAATATTCCACTGTGCCAACAGCCTGCAACCACAACTATGATCACACCAGGAACTGCTGCAACAGCTGGGCTCTGAAAGGTAAAGTCAACATGACTCAACATATTGAACCAAGACATTCAGTTACCTGCATGTTAAGATCACTCATTGATGTAGTACTAACACGATAAGACTCGTGTTTCTGAATATTTTTCTTGTTTTCAACTAATCCTGTGAAGAGACCAAAACCAACAGTGTGTTAGTGGGTCTTTCAGCTCCAAGCCCATTGGTTCCTTCACACATATACACTTTCATTTCAACAGAAATGTCTCATTAATGTTGTAAAACAGCTGCTCACTGTTGTTTTTATCAAAAAAAACAGGAGGAAATAGTCACTTTAATGGGGACTATTTTCAGCAGTGGATTAACCATCATTTGGTACCTCTAGTGGACTGGTTTCCCAACCTGGGGGTCCTGACCTCCAGGATCCTCCAGGAGGTTGCAAGGCTCCCATTAAAAAAATATACAGTATACAGCATTGAAATAGTTATTTTTAAAGTTTGGGTTATTATTTAAGATATAAACAGGATAAGATGTGAACACCTGAACACCACCCAGAGGCTTCGCTGTCCTTCAACAGCCTCATCCTGCATTAAACAACCAAACACTAAAAGGCCAAGCATTAAGCAGAAGAAAACACTGAATTTATCAAATAAGAACACTATTTATTTACGTATGATTGTTAAAAATGATTTTAAAAATACATAATACAGACAGAGAACTGTACTATCTCTGAGACCTGTGATCCTGACTGACTTTACTGTCTTTCAGAGGCTGCAGATATCATGTGAAACTAGAAAACATACACAATCCACTGGTGCCATTTTAACACCACTAATTTATTTAATGCATTAACACAACTTGCAGTTTTTGGGTTATTGTGGGCTTTGGTTTTAAAGCTAGAGTAAAGACAAAATTAGAATTATGAATCAATCATGTAATGTTTATTTCTTATGAATGACTATAAGAACTGCACCCTCAGAGCTGAGCTGCATCTCTAATTAATCTCCAGGTTTCAGATGATGTCCATCACTTTCACGATGTGACATCTACTGTTGACCTGCTACCTCCCCCTAAAGACCCCCTGAACCGTCTTAGATGGGGTTAAAAATGATCATGAGACTAGCATTTTGGATAACATGACATTGTTCTTCTGTATAAACTAACCACTTATCAACAGTCCTCTCTGTTTAAAGCACATGATAATCTGAGAGGGCGTAACCACACAGAGGAAGCAGTCATTGTCACACCCAGCTGGCAGAGTTGTTCATACTTCTCATACTTTTCTAGTCAATAATAAACAGGTTAACAAACTGGAAAGCTCAGTTTATATCGCTGTGATTCCCCATAAAAGTAGAAGTAGGTCAACACTGTACCTTCATAAGGCATCTTGCCGCGTGACATCATCTCATACAGCAGCACCCCGAACGACCAGACGTCCGACTTTACGGAGAAGCGCTGGTAAATCGCCGCTTCGGGCGCCGTCCACCTGACTGGGATCTTTGTGTTCCGACTGGCTGTGTACACGCTGTCCTGTAGAGAGAGACGGACAAGGGTTAACAGAATATATGTGTGTGTATATATATAGTATATATATATATGTATCTATGTCTGTATATGGTACACACATACATAACATAACATATTAACACTGTGCAGCCTTTTCTCAACTGTAATAATACATTTCCTGTAATACATATTGTAATTATCCCCTCTAAACCAAACCAAAGCCAGTCTGACCTGACTGGTACTGATGGATTCATCAGGTTTTCTAGTTTCATATGATGTGATGATGATTTCATATGAGCAACAATGTAAAAATCACAAGTTGTGTTAATGCATTAAAGAAATCTGTGGCATTAAAATGATTGTGTTAATTTGGACAGGCCTACTTTATACACGTTAAAGAAGTGCATATTATGTAATATGAAAGTTTATAATTTATATTTGCATCACTTTATGTGCAACACAACACTATTTGACAGATGAAATATCTATAACTGTGCCGGCCGTCTGTAATCTCTGTTACAGCTTGCAGTTCTGAGCAGAAACAAGGTGGATAAAAATTATTATATTATATTATTATATATATTCAGACCAGGTCAGGTTGAAACGTTAGAGGAAAACTGGATTAAATGAGTTCATTTCTAGCTAAATGAAACCTGTTCCTGGGTAAACAGCAGCAGAGACCAGCAGAGGCGGCGCTAACGGAGAATCTGATTTATTTACAGTAAATATTATTGTCTCTCAGCTAATGATGTTAAAGTTTGACACAGAGAGCCTTTCAGCGCTCTCTTTCTCAGCTTACATAATGTCTTTCCAAGTCCAGGAAGCTCTTTATGAAGAAAACAGTCTGTTAGTATTAAACACAAAGTGATCTATGGGGATTTCAGTGCTGCTCCATTATACCAGACTTTTCATTAAGTTCAATATTAAGTATGCATCAGTGGAGGCTGACAGGAGGAAAACCAACCTACGGCGACAAGTTGGTTATGAGGAAGAATCCAGTCCTTCTTCCAGTAGCACGTATATCATTTATAAACGGATACCAGTATGCCATGATGACATGTCAACATCTCTTTGAAACAGGGCAGTTATGGCTCTATTATTATTTTGGGGATGTGGTGAGAAACATGTTCTTCCTACTAGAGAGTCAGCTGACTTTATCATTCAGCAGTAAAACAACAACTGGCAAGATGTCTCAAACAGTAGCTGCAGGCTCTGCATGGGGATGAACCACATGTTATAAAACACCTAGAAATGCACCAATCCAGGTACCTGGGCTTCGAGTACTGATCTGAAACCAGTGTTTAACTGATGAGCTGTAGCCCACTGAGGGGAAGTGACTGGGGTCATTCTGTTATATGTTACAACAATAACAGGAAACGGCTTTATTTTCCTAACTCTGTAAAACAAAATGTAACAAATCAATACAGTTTTTTATTATATTTATACCAATTCAATTTTAATTTATTACTTTGTTACTTGGTAAAAAAAAAAAAAGAACTCTACAAAATTGACAGAATTTTTGTTTATTATTAAAATAATAAATTGTACACCAGTAACTTGGTGAAAAGTGGTGGTGTGTAATTATGTATATAGTACACAAACATCAAATAGAACTGAATACGGTAAATCTGATTGTCTCCAAACCTGATAAAACTATCGAGTGAGAATCAGGCCGATATCTGATCCGGTGTCGGTACCGGTGCATCCCTAACAACAGACCTCTGCCTGCATGGATCAGCCTCCAGTGGAGTTTACACAGGAACAACAAAGCACAATATACATATTTAATAAGACCACGGATAAAGTACTAGTTCCTCTAAAGTAAGAAATGGTCCCTGACAGTCGAGAATAAACCCTCTTCTCCATCTTGTGTTTGTGCCGTCTCTCTCTTACAGACGCACCGCCTACCTTAATGATCCGAGCCAGTCCGAAGTCGGCCACCTTGCAGACCAGATCGTCTCCCACCAGGATGTTCCTGGCAGCCAGGTCCCTGTGGACGATGTTTCTGTCCTCCAGGTAGGCCATGCCCTCTGCGATCTGACTGCCCATGTAGATCAGATGAGCTGATGTCAGCACCTGGCCTTCAGCAGCTGAAGACACAAACATACACTGTCAGCTGAACTGGACAACAGCATGGAGTAGTCTCAATAACTCGGACAGTGAGGTCTGATCCCGGCGCTAAATAAACCAAACATTTATACATCAAACACCAAATCTACCTTTTTTAAGTGGTAAATTATATGTATGTTCTCTTCCACAAATTAATCATTATCTGTTCAAAATCTACCTTTAAGGGAGATTAGTCCAGTATTTAATCCTCTTATCAACATGAGTGGACAAATATGCTGCTTTATGTAGATGTATGTATATATCATAAATCAATAACAACACTAATCAATAACAGATATAGTCAAGAAACCCTCCCAGGTTCTGACTTTAGCATCAACAATCTGCTCCAATCAGAACATGGCAAACTGCAGCCCAACAGGCAACAACAGCTGTCAGTGTGTCAGAGTGCTGACTAGACTAGGACTTGATCCAGACTGACTGGGACTATCAGAAAGTGGGCATGTCTGTAAAGGGGAGACTGGTGGGGACCCAG
Organism: Pterois miles; assembly: GCA_947000775.1. NCBI lineage: Eukaryota > Metazoa > Chordata > Actinopteri > Perciformes > Scorpaenidae > Pterois > Pterois miles. Next base: position 11,837 of record CAMQGK010000487.1, on the reverse strand, counting down.
AGAACCCATTTACATCCACACATCTGGAGGTCAGAGGTCAAGGGACCTTTGAAAATGGACATGACAGAATTTCTTCACTAAAACGTCGCGTTACGCAGCGTTCTTCACATTGACTGTATTTTTATGGCACGTTAGCTCGCGGCGTTGTGGCGATCTCTGGCGGTAGCTGAATGTTGTCTAATGTACGGACAATACAAAGAGAATCAAGATCCAAGGGTGTAAGAAAATACTGAATATCCAGATATTATGTTGTGTGATACTGTATTGACTCTGAAAAACACTATTGACTTTTAAATAATAGTTTACATGCAAAGATGAAGTCAGTCAGTTAAAACTTAATTTCATGTGTGAAGAGATGCTTCCTCTTCGTGTTTGTGTCCTCTGGACTGTTATTCGTGTAAATATCATCCCACTCTTCTGCTCTGACTGCATAAAATAAATCACCTTCTTTTTAGGTCTTATGCACACGTTGCTGTGTTCTTTAGACTATTGACAGTTTTCCTAAAATTTATTTTTTTTTATTTAGATTTGAAAAAATCACTATTTCGCCTTACTGAGAGTATCGCAATATATTGAGTCAGATACGTCCCTGTATCATGATACATATTGTGTTGCCAGATTCTTGCCAATACACAGCTGTACCGCGTGAAAAAGATGGAAACTCGTCACCAGAATACCGCTAATTCACAGAGACGCAGAGCATCGCGTCGCACACGACGCCATCTTGGTCTAGTGCAACGAGCAAAAACAAACACTGTAAAAATGTTGAAGTGGTGGCAGATTCTCTTTTTTCTCAGGAATAGGGAGGAAATATGATTACTGATAACATGCATGTGAACTGAGGTTTAACTGCAGCATGTAAACACCAGATTCTGAATGAAGCCATTTGTCTTCCTCTGTTGTATGAGGGGGATTCAGTGACGTATGAATTATTACTGCAACCATGAAGCAGATAAGTCCAGTCGTGACCTGCAGACACACGCCGGCAGCATGAAGAATAAAAACCTCCTGGAATGAGACACATCAGAGTAAAACCCCTCACACTTTACTCACTAAGACTCCTTGTGCTTGAAGCCTTTTGTCAAACGTCAGAACAGTGTTTCTCTGCTGAGCGGAGCTGCCAGATTATAATCCCATCTGCTTTGGATTTAAGGGGAGATTTAACCGTCGCTTGGCCTACATTCTGCTTCAGACGGCTTTCCAAAGACATGTCGGACTTGAGGGCTGAAATTCTCAAACCCAAGGGAAGATTTTTGAATAATGAACTTCCTGTTTGAAACCTCTTTGCCTGTTAAAGCAACAGTGGAGTCTCCTCTTTCAGGAAGCAGCCGTGTGGCGTCTGAGAGCAGGAAATAAACATTAACCGTTTTATTAACCTTTTTATACCTGCGACCAGCAGCTCTGTAGTTTGCTCTGTCAGTCGTACTTTTTGACCCTTTTTGCACCTCTATGATCAGACTCAGGTATGTGTGCAGCCCATGCATGTGATTCATGTTTTCAGTACTCACAGGTGAGGTAGGACTTGAGGCTTCCTTTGCTCATGAGCTCGGTCACGATGTAGACCGGCTCTCCTCTGGAGCACATGGCCAACAGCTGGATCAGCTTCGGGTGATGGAGGCTCTTCAGCGCCTGAACCTCCTTCACAAACTCGTCCTGCTTTGTGTCCTCTGGAGGAGCAGAAACAGTTATTGGTGAGTTTATACCTTATTGGTTCACTGTTTACTGCTTCAACCACATCTGTCTTCTCCACGCACATTTCTCCAAACTGTCCATCTCCTCTCTGTTCATCTCATCTCATTTCTTCCTTTTACCCTCCCTCTTTTAACAACCTCCACCTCTCTTTCCCTGTGCTTTAATGTAAAACTTTACTCTTCCTTTCATTTATTATCATCACTCCTCTCTATCACGTATGTTTATGTCCATCCTGTGTATCCCTCCATCTGTCCACATTTAGTTTAGTTTAGTTAGTTAGTTTAGTTTTAAGACATCTTTTCTCGTCCTCCAGCTTTGTTGGCACCTTCCTGCACTGGCCAATCAGAAACATGCAAGCACACGTTCCAGGTAGGATACTTGACGTCATGTATTGTGTTACATCCGATTAATTCTTCTGTTTCCTTGCAAGTGTGATGACAGGAAAGATTATTAAGAGATTGTTATAAATAATGCTGCCATGAAACCTGCTGCTGTAAAATCAAACATCATTTAAACAGAATCTACATAGACGTATAGCTGGTGTTTCACTGCCCCTCTTTTACAGTGTGGGGCACTTACAATAGACGGAAACCATTCATCTCTGTCGGTTTCTGCTCTGTGGTTTGGTGTGGTCAGAAGTGACTAAACTGGAGAACAGCAACACCTTTCAAGAAGTGTTAAATTGCTCTTTAATGTCTCCAGTACCATCTGTTTTAATGCCTCCATTAAAGGTATCCTGGTGGAGGTTTTGACCTCTAATTATAGAGCGATGTTTTGATGATTAGGTCCCCATTTTGTTTTTTCAATCCTGAGAAGTGAAGCCAACGCTGAAGAGCCTTAAACCTGCATCCTGTCTACCAGCCAGCAGGGGGCGACTCCTCTGGTTCTATTGATCCTCCTTCCCTCTGATTTATTACCTCAGTAAATATTGTAAATTTGAGTTTATGGTCTCAGTCACTAGTTTCAGTCTTCTTCAATACAGCATGATGTTCATTTAGTAAATTATGGTCCATTTAGAGTCAGATAGACCATAAAGCAGGGGATGCTTTAGGGCGGGGCTACCTTGTGATTGACAGGCCACTACGACGGTGTTGTCCAGTCTGGGAGATGTCAGTGTTTTCATCTTTGAACTTTAACACTTTCACTGTGTGTTTTCACGTCATCCTAGTTAATTTTAACAGTTTGGTCGCCTATAAACGTATTATTATTATTATTATTATTCGGTGTTCGGTTCCCCTCTCTGTCAGCTCTGGTTGCAAAAACCAAGATTTTGACAGCCAAAAAGCTGAACTCGAGGCTTCAAAACAGATGATGAAATGTTGATGACACGATACACATTCCTGCCGATAGTTTAACACTTTTCCACTGATCTGCAGGTGGTGTAATGTGTCAAGAAAAGAAGAAATGCACCAACAAAATGCACAGAAGAAGACTGCAGGTTGGCAAACATGGATGTAAGAAATGCTGATTTCACACTGTTCAAATCCGCTTTCTTCTTGTTTTATGTGGAAGGAAACGCATTTAACCTGTGGGATCGTGGGTGATCCTGACTGACTTTACTGTCTTTCAGAGGCTCTAGTGGGGGGGCAATAAGGGGGTTTCTGAGCACAAGTGCTCAACATCCATCCATCCAACATCCATCAGTGAAAAACGCAGAAATCACCAAATCTGTGAAACAAATGCTATCAACCCAAAAATGACTGCAACAACTTATGAGACACAATAGAGCCTGAGGATGGACATCAGATACTTCTATGAGACCTGTTGACCTGCTATCTCCCCCTAAAGACCCCTGGACCCCCTAAAACAGACTAAAACAGCTCTACTGTGGGTCTGATAAGCAACACGATATCTCTAACATGATCACATGATTTCTCCTCCTCAGCATCTCCTTGCATACAGACCTTGTTTCAGTGTCTTTATGGCCACTTTCTTGTTCTCGGTGGTCCACAGAGCCTCCCACACCTCTCCAAAGTGTCCTTCTCCCAGTTTCTTGTGGAGCCTGAACTCCTCTCGAGGTCTCTCCCAGGGCTCCATGTCGAACAGCTCCCGCTGCACAGAGACCACAAGGTGAGTCCAGACAGCAGTTTAAAGCAAGTGATGCAGACGAAGCTGCAGCGATGCAGATGTGCAACTTGGCTGTATTCACACAGTTTCTAACACTGAGGGATTGTGCGCTGTACAAATAGTTTGATTCATCAGTTTTGAAGTGACTCTGCACAATACGAGGTGCTGAGACACAGAAGCATGTGGAAATACGAGAGCTGCTTCGCTGCAGAGTTTACTGTATGATTTGTAACATGAGAAGATGGATTCCTGCTGGGCAAAGCAGGAAACCAGTGTTAGTTGTAATGGACCAGAGGACCTGTCGTTGACTGCAGACCCAGAGTCCCAGTGAAACAGAGGTTAGAGCGTCTTTAGCCTCTTTAGCTTCTGTTAAAGCCTTTGCTTTTGATTGGACCTCTAAAAAGTAGGCAGGCTTAAAATATAACGTGATATGGAGCCTCCACACGCCGCTGTTGTTACTAAAAGCTGCAGAGATGCATAGATGGTTGAAATTTGTTGGTACCAACTTTAATACATGTAATATGAAAATATTAAGAAATTATTTTTTGCATGTATTGTTAAATAGGTGCACAGTAGAGGTAAGATCGGGCCTAAAAAATCCAGCCCGACCCGACCCAGGCCCGCGGGTATTAAAGCCCGACCCGGCCCGAGCCTTTCTATTTTATTAGTGAGGACTCAGGAGGAGGAGGAAAGGGAGGGGATGCGTCAGTCAGACCCGGACAGAGCTCTGCTCCAGGAAAAGGGACTGGTTGTGATTTGTGTGATCACATTTGTGACGATGCCTGAGCATCATGATAACAAATTAAAGCCTGTCTTTGTAACGAATTCTCCCAGTTAAACAAGACTGTAAGATGCATATTCAATAAACATTTATATCTTACCATACAGCGCCTTCTCTGTTTTATCCAGATTATTTATTTTATAACAAGTATTCCTTAGTTTAATATCCATACATCGTTTTAGTATACATAATATATAAATATATATTTATTAAAAAAAGTTAGTGAGAGAGAAGCCCGCTGCTAGCGAACACAATTTACCTGTTTCAGAGCTTTCAAACCAAACTTTGTTGACAACTGTCAACAGCCAGAACGGCCCACAGGAGCCGACCGGCCGTGATTTTGATCTATTTTACATGTACGGTGTGATCGCTTAGATCGTGGCTGACGATCGGACCGTACGGTGCGGTCGCTTAGGTCGTGGCTGACGATCGGACCGTACGGCGTGATCGCTTAGGTCGTGGCTGATGATCGGACCGTACGGTGTGATCGCTTAAATCGTGGCTGACGATCGGACCGTACGGTGTGATCGCTTAGGTCGTGGCTGACGATCGGACCGTGCGCTGCGATCGTTTAGGTCGTGGCTGACGATCGGACCGTACGGTGTGGTCGCTTAGGTCGTGGCTGACGATCGGACCATACGGTGTGGTCGCTTAGGTCGTGGGTGACGATCGGACCGTACGGTGTGATCGCTTAGGTCGTGGGTGACGATCGGACCGTACGGCGCGATGGCTTAGGTCGTGGCTGACGATCGGACCGTGTGGCATGATGGCTTAGGACGTGGGTGACGATCGGACCGTACGGCGCGATGGCTTAGGTCGTGGCTTACGATCGGACCGTACGCTGCGATCGTTTAGGTCGTGGCTGACGATCGGACCGTACGGTGTAATCGCTTAGGTCGTGGCTGACGATCGGACCGTACGCTGCGATCGTTTAGGTCGTGGCTGACGATCGGACCGTACGGTGTGATCGCTTAGGTCGTGGCTGACGATCGGACCGTACGGTGTGGTCGCTTAGGTCGTGGCTTACGATTGGACCGTACGCTGCGATCGTTTAGGTCGTGGCTGACGATCGGACCGTACGGCGCGATGGCTTAGGTCGTGGCTGACGATCGGACCGTACGGTGTGGTCGCTTAGGTCGTGGCTGACGATCGGACCGTACGGTGTGATCACATAAATCGTGAGCTTTGGCTTCACATCACAAACGATCTACTGGTACAGCAGGAGCAGGAAGTACACAACAACATTTCTAAAATCGTACAGTCTCACCAGCTTTACACATTCTAGGTGATTTCTCTCAACGCCGATTGTTGTTTTTCTGACATAATAAATATTCTCTTGAGTGCTGGACGTCCGATGTCTTTTGTTCACAGATCTCTTGAATGACGACAGAAGACACGATCAAACAGAAGATGCATCACAACAGCCTGAAAAAAGGCTCTCGCGAGTCAAAATGTTCTTTTCATTTAATTATTTTATAATTTTCACAAGGAAAAAAAACTGATTAAATCTTGAAATATTTGGTTATATTTTGTCTTCACCTTTTACTTATTTCTCACCTTGTTAAATTAGAGCTAGTACCGGCCCAGATTCTTATCGTTCTCGCTTTATTTCAGGTTTGATCAGATGCAGATTCCTTTGTGACGGCGTATCGACAGATCAGCAGATGTCAGTGAAAGACGAATGAATGAATGAATGAATGAATGAATGAAAGAGCAGGCTTAAGAAATGGCACATGAATGCAGAACTTTATTGTCAGTAACATTTAGGTGTTACAAACCATTTTGTGCTAAAGATAAAGCTTTGATAAAGATCAATGAAATGAACACATTAATGAAATGACTGGTTAGAAAAAATTTAATAAATAAACATAAAATGAAATAAACAAATCAAGGAAATGGTTAAAAAACATGATTAATTAATTAACAATTAACCATTCACATATAAATAAGACTCTACAAATCAACTTATTTCTGTACTAAAAAAATTTAATTCAAGTGTTAATCAGGTGATACATGTTGCTTTAATGTACACAACCATTTTCATGTGTTCAGACAAATAAAATAAATTAAAATTTAATAAAATAATTTAGTAGTTTAATAGTTTTCTTTGCTGTTCAACCGTCAACAATACAACAGTTACCTCGTGTATAAAAAGCTTATCGTCCAAAGCAGAAATGAAAATTCGGTTTCAGTCTCCACCATGAAAATTATATTTATTATTTTTTCATGTTTTCCCATCATCATAATTAATTATGTTAACAAAAAGGATAGGATTGTGTTAATCTCACTTAATTAAAATGTTGTCTCCTTTCATTTCTAATTACTGATGGCTGTATGTTTGACAGATTTAAGGTAAGATAAGATAAGATAAGCCTCTGCTTATTTAGCCTCTGCAGCTCAGTCAGGCAGCTTGTTAGGGCTGCAAACAGCAGGTTAAATCTGCTTTTAGGACTAAACGCTAACGGAGGAGTCAGACACAAACCACGCTTTATCAGTTTTATGTCTCTTTGCTGCAGGATTATAGAAAATTGGATATTATATCAAGTCAATAAAAAGTGATTGAAAGCACCGTTAATCACTCTTTTTACTGATAAAACATTTAACTGATGGAGCATTTAGTGTTTGAAGGCCTGAATGATCAACAATTAGACTGTTTAACTCTCTGAGACACGCAGATCCTGACTGACTTTACTGTCGTTAAGAGGCTCACAGAGCCAGACTGAAGCTACCGACATCAAAACCTCAAGAATCCCGATACCAGCCAACGTCCCGCTAGCTTGAGGAAAACCTGATGTGGTCCCCACCAGTCTCCTCTTTACAGACATGCCCACTTTATGATCCCAGCCCCAGTCAGTATAACTGTGTTAAATGGTGTATCTGAGTATTTCTACATACTGGGTCCCTAAACAGTCTTGAACCCCATAAACTGGGTCTCAGTGTAAAGCTGAGACTCTGGTGGATCAATGAGTCCAACTGGATCCATGTGTGATGATGTTAGTCCCCATAGGAGCCATTTCATTGATCACTGTATAAAATGACCTGTGGTGACTTTATTTCTGATTAATGACTAGAAGAACTGGACCCTCAGAGCTGAGCAGCATCTCAGATTAATCTCCAGATGATGTTCACCACGTCTATGAGACATCTACTGTTGACCTGCTGTCTCCCCTAAAGACCTCCTGGACCCCCTAAAGACCCCCTGGACCCCCTAAAGAAGACTAGAACAGGTCTATTGTGGGTCTCAGAGAGTGAAGTCTAATTAAGCTGTATATCAATGATGAGAGAAAACATCTCAATTTTTGTTTAAAAAAGGTGTATATTTAAAATATTTCAAATTTAAATTAGTATTTATATAAAAGTATTTATAAATATAATCAGGATTTCAACATAAATCAAAATTTTAATCTATGAGGAGTTCTAGTGTTACCTAGTTTAGTGCTTTATGTTTTTCCAGCTCGTAGTTTGAACCCCACATTTGAATGTAATTCGGCTGTGATGATGTTTGTGGGTTTCAGGACGTTACAGCAAACTCAGAGGGAACCTTTAAAATGTTAAAACGATGGCCTTGAATCCGTCATGAAATGCTAATGGCACAATAACTACTACAATCACTAAATACTTTAATTAAAGAGATTATGATTCTGTTTTTAAAATCTATCAAATCTTATAAAAGAAAAATAAATAAAAAAATCATGTAGCAAAGTGAAAAGTTTATGTATTATGTATGTACTGAATGGCCCATTCCACACCTCCCCCTCCACCTCTCCACCTCCTCCCCCTCCACCTCTCCACCTCCTCCCCCTCCACCCTCTCCACCTCCTCCCCCTCCACCTCTCCCACCTCCTCCCTACCGACGTCCACTCCGTCTCTGCCTTAGCGTGGACGGTCCAGATTAAAACCAACAATGGCAACTTAACTCGCTGACCTTACTGACGACGCGTAACGCCGTTTAGTGTTGAAACACGATCCATTGTCAGCTCCATGCAAGAAGTCAGCTGTGCAGTAATCTGGTTTACTCCAGCATCAACACTGCATTTATTTATACAGAACATTTAAACTAATACTCTTATTTATTTATACTATTCACGAGCTGCATGGCAGTGCAGTTAGCATTGTTGCCCCACAAGAAGACGGTCACAGGTTCAAACCTGGCTTTCTGCACGACGGCATATTACAGCGCTGCTCCAGGACCTGAATCACATGCTGAAGTCCAGCATCCTCCAGGACTGGATCAGGCTGCATCAGGCTGCAGGTCTCTGGCTGTAAACCTCCCGATGCTTTAGTTGAGTAGCTGCTCTGAGTCTGCATGTAGAGGCTGTTTAATGCTGCTGGGAGAAGGAGTCGCTCTTTCCTCCCCCGACTCTCTCCTCCTATCAGCGGACACACCGGAGTGATGTCTCCGTAACGATTCACCATATTGGACGTATCGCCGCTAGCGTTAGCCACACCTGTTGCTCAGCGCTGACACACCGTTGACGTTTTATCCTCCACTTTTTTCCCGTCGCCGTCATACGTAACACCGAATCCGTCAGGCTCCCACACAGCAGAGAGAAACGCCGCCGGTGGATCCTCTACCTGAACTTTATCGTGTCCTCTCTCCATTTCCTCAACCAATCACAGCCGGACTCTGCTCTTCATCAACGTCTCTGCCAATGAGAGTCTGAGGAGGAAGGAGGCGGAGTCGGAGCAGTAAAATCTGGTCCGCCCTCGCCGAAATTGAGCCAATCACAACGCATGACCTCAGCTTCAGTTACACTGTCCAGGTGTTCTACCTCATGTTCCTGTCCACCGTGTCCCAGCCTCTTTCCACAGGCCTCGATTTCTAGTGAGACAATAAACGGGATGAAAAAAAATACACAATCGGCCTCATAATCTATTTCAGATGAACCGAACGGTACATACACAACCTGAACTGTTACTAGCGAATCAAACGGTTCTGATTTTCAACTGAACCGTTCCTATCCCTATTATTTATTTTTTCTTATAGCCCAATTTCTCTTAGTGTATTTATTCATATTGTAGAAAGGGATCAATAGAGTTTTTCTGATAGTCTCCACCTTAAAGAAGGCGCTTCATTGAGACAGATGGAGGGTGGAGGACTGGGTGAAACTGGGCCTGTGTGTTGTGTTGCATGTGATGTGTTTTGTGTGTTTCTGCCTCAGTGTGTCCTTGGCCTCAGACTCACAGCCTCCTCTGTAAGGGAAGAGAGAAGAGGGAGGAATCACTGAGTGGCCACTGATCCAGAAGAAATGCTCATTTTAACACTTTTTATCTGTCTCTGTGAAGAGTGGTGGTTTCTCAGGTTCTAGAGAGTTCTGTCGTCTCCCGCCGGGCTGAGGCCGATGAGCCACGAACGGTATAAAGTTAACTGCAGTGCAGAGAGAGCTTGTGTTTTTACAGCACTGCCACATGGTTTTAAGCTAAACCTGTTCCAAATATTTAATTCTCTGGTTAATTACAATCCAAATATGTTTTCCTCTGAGTATTAATTTATGCATATGAAGCACAAGCCAGCGCTCATTAAATCCCTGCTGCAGAGCAACAATAGAAAATTAATTCAAGGTCTTTGTTGTTTCAGATTCCTACTGCAGAGACAAAAGCTGCTCAAATTAAAAGAGATACTGGAGCACTCTGGATTAAAAACCGGGGCGTCTGCAGCCTGAAAATTGAACTTTTATCTTTTGCACTATCAGCATCAGTGAGGACTCTTCTGTTAGCTGAAGTGCACAGTCAGTTTAATGAAGCACCATTTTGTCAAAGCTGAGATTAGGCACAACTTCAACAACAATACCAGAGCCCCTATTTTGCAAACAAACATATTAAAAAGTGAAATACACAAATGTCCTTGATGATTATCTCTGAAAACACTCAGTAAAATCCTTTTTCCTGTTGTCCTGTTCACAGATACTTGAAGCACCGACCATTTTATGAAGCTTCACTACGGCAAGTGGCTGAGGTGAGTTTTTGTAAAGACTGATCACAGTGTGTCACCTACAGGAAGGCTGTTCAAGATCATTATTGGTGATTCAGATGAGCAGCTTTGCTCTGTTCTGTTTTTAGGCTCCACGTAAAGCCAGAGTCTAGAACCACCGTTCGACATGCTGCAGGATGTCGGGCAACACAGTCCAAGTAAGTGTCAAGACACTTAACGCAGGCGTCTAAACGTGACATACAATACATGTATGAAGGACCGAGTGAACCATGACGTACTATACTGGGACTATGTAATATGTTTCTCCGACAAACTGACATTTTCCACATGCTATATGACAACTTATTTAACCTGCTGTACATTTTTTACATACTACACTAATGTTTTTCAGGAAAATTTTCGACACACTATACTATGACTTTTTTCATGAAAAATTTTTTACATTCTATGCTATGACTTTTTTCGTGAAAATATTCGACATACTATACTATGACTTTTTCTTATGAAAATTTTAGACATACTATACTCAATATTTTTTCGTTACAATTTTCGACAAGTATACTATGACTTTATTCGTAAAAGTTTTCGACACACTATACTATGACTTTTTGGACATACTATACAATGACTTCATAAAAAATATTGACATACTATACTATGACTTTTTTCATAAAAATTTTGGACATACTATACTGTGGCTTTTTTCATGAAAGTATGTTTCAACATAATATACTATGACTTTTTAAGGCTATATTATGACTTTTTGGACATACTATGACTTTTTAGGACAAACTATATTATGACTTTTTTGGACATACTATACTATGACTTTTTTGGACAAACTATATTATGACTTTTTTGGACATACTATACTATGACTTTTTAGGACAAACTATATTATGACTTTTTTGGACATACTATACTATAACTTTTTAAATGAAAATTTTTGACATACATGCTATACTATGACTTTTTTTTTTTTTTTCAAGAAAATATTTGACATAATATACTATGACTTTTTTGGACATACTTTATTATGACTTTTTGTGAAAATTTTCAAAATACTGTACTATGACTTTTTCGTGAAAATTTTCGACATACTATACTATGACTTTTTTCGTGAAAATTTTTGACATATACTGACTTTATTGACATACTGTACTATGACTTTTTCGTGAAAATTTTCGACATACTATACTTACTTTTCGTGAAAATTTTCAGCATACTTCTTTTTTTCATAAAAATTTTCGACATACTATACTGAGTTTTCAGGTAAAAATTTTTTGACATACTATACTCTGACTTTTTTCATACACATTTTCGACTTACTATACTGACTTTTTTCATGAAAATTTTCGACATACT